>CAMPET010000022.1:79639-119900 GCA_946803715.1 Beroe ovata | reverse complement strand
TGTGTGTGTGTGTGTGTGTGTGTTTCTGTGTGCCTGTGTGTACTCACAGGATTAGGGTTCTCAACCTCATGAAAAACAGCGTTGTGTCTAGGTACTCAATTAATCACAAAAGTTTTTAGAATGGATCCTGTTAAGACACACGCCGTACACACGCACGCACGCGAGCGCGTGCGAAAGTGCATATTTCAAACGAGCGCGTGCGAAAGTGAGAATGACGTGTTATATCGTACAGCACGTCTTGTAGTATAAACCTCGATAATTCCTCTGTTTATTAACCCGGTCTGAACAAAACATGTGGACTGAAAAACCGGATGTTATATGAAGAAGCTGAGCTAACTACCATTTTGAACTCCCTACGTGATGACGTCACCGTAGTATGTCCCGAACACGATTATTTCCTTGTATTCGAGAAAATACCATCCTTCACTTTGTTCGATGACATAAACACGAAACAGTAACCACAAAAGTTAGAACATTTTCTAATTATAGTAACACAAGACAGCGACAAATGCTGCGTTTTTCAGAGTTTATCAGTTATCTTATGGTTTCTGAGAAAATCATGAAATGAATGAGTAGACTTCTACCACAGAATTGCAATTTTTCCTCCATTAAATCGAATCAAACGACGCGCACAGTGTGTATGTGTGGTGTAAAACACCCAAATGTCATGATGTGCCGTGCCACTGAGATTGACAGAACTATACCACATGTCCACTTTGATGAAGGGAGATAACTAGCAGTTTGACTAATATGAGTTCCAAGTCACTTCTTCCACTTCACACAAACATTTCATACCTCACAACTCATTTCCGTGACAGCCGAGCGTCTGAGGGAGAAACGTCAAGTGAACATCGCGTGATACGTCACGGGGTAAGTGCGTGACATGTCACGTGATGCGTGACGTAGTTACCATGGTAACTGCACAGATATTACCCCTAAACCGTGTGTCCAGGGTTATCATTCCCTTCACGAATCAGTGACCTGCATAAATCCTGTTGACAATGTCCAGGGTACCTATCACGTGGTGAGGACATATGTCTGACGAGTAGAGTAGTATACGTGCTGAAATGTCAAGTGCAGATTGTTAATTTTGCCAAAAACACACCATGGTTGTTCAGATATATACAACTACTGGGGGTTCAGCTGTTGGCACACTTATCAATTCTCTGTATGTAGGTGTGTAGGCGAATTATGACCAGGGTTTCGATAGATCACGGAGAATATCTTCTGTCACCTTCTCCCGATAGAAGTGATGAATTTGTCATCCCATGTCGTATCCAATATCATTGAGTGTGGGAATGCTATGGTAATAGGAGTACAGTAATTTCACCCTCTCCTATTTATAATATACAAGAAAAATTGTACGAGGTTTTGTACTACAATTCGTCACTTGACAACAAACCACACAGTTAATCTTCGTGGACATCAGAGCAGCCGTAATTCCCCAGCGTGCTTACAATAATAGCATCTTACGATGGAAAAACTGTAAAGAGGCGTCTAGATGTCTATTGACGTCACAGTGAAGTCATCGTTACAGTATCTGGTCGTGAAAGTGTTGTTAACAAGAAATTTTGAACTGTTAACCAAACCAATATCTAAAACGGGTAGATCCTTGACGCCGAAGGGACCAGGTAGTCAATTTTCGCAAGAGGTTATCATCTGCTGCTCAGGCAAGCAGATGGGTCTCAGTAGAACACTCCTTGCGGAGTGTCGCCCTCCTCTGGGGGGAGGGTCAGTAGACATTGAACCTAACAAATCCTTGCTGTTAAAAAAGTAATAAAAATCGTGGGGTTCCGTACAGACCAGTTTGTTGTCACAGAAGTAAAAGAGATTTTAATCATAGTTCTGCTTTTACATAACGAATTTTATAGTCTTGTACAATGTATATCGACGACCCACAACCTTATTCAACTCAAATTGTTACTCTATTTCTGTTGAATGACAATTACTTTGCTCACGTCAATTTACACACTACATTTTATCCTCAGACGGGATAACACCGGCATTCCAGAGATTCCTGGACCTCATCGGAGAGAAAGTGGCACTGAAAGGATTCAACGAGTATAGAGGCGGCTTAGATGTCAAAGGTGAGGTCACAACGATCACAATAGATAGGTAGATGGTAGTAGATACCAAGAGTAGATAGATGCGATCTCATCCCATTGCCTGATTATTTCTGGGGCTCAATGATTAATATCTCTCAACAACAAAACGTGATTAAGAAGTTGGCATATCCTATGATACATGTATGTACAATCGAGATGGAGAACTCATTCTCTCTTGTCAAAGAATGTGCATGTTGCATAACTTATTCACACATAATATATGAGTGTATGACAGGAAGTTGACTGTATGTTTGCTGTGTTATGTGTGTGTGTGTGTACCGTGTACTCACCTCAACACTTCACAATAGAGTGAAGGAGAGAGTGAGCTGTGAGTAAGTGTGATCATTGACAGACATGATACTGTTCATATATTCTCTCATCTTCGTAATGTGAAATTCACGCAATGTACTCTGTACAGACCTTGGTAAAGTTGTAAGAGGAAACTCTTATTTTGATAACGTCACAAAAGGTTTATCACTTTTTCATTGAATTAAAAGTGTTTGTCCGGTTCATTGGTGAATGATAATGAAAATAATCATACTGATCAGCTATGTTTACTTTGACAGGGAGACTTTCATCATGTGCTGATAAAATACGCCATTCTCTAGAAAATTCACCGCAAAAGAACGAAATGAATACTCATTGTGTATTCGTGAACCAAAGTCTATTTTAGATGATGAACTCCTCATGAATTCGACATTTGAAATGAGCATTATTCTGGGTTAAAACCTCGTAAGTTTGTCATACGAGAAGCACAGAATAGCAGACAGCGAACACCTATCACACTTCTCACAGTCAAATTTGATATCACAAGCTCTCCCCAACATGATCGCAGCAACCTTTTGATACAGCGATATGTTCATGCGTGATGCGTATGATTCAGGAACATGATATCTTGATAGCGGGTAACTTCCGTCATTCAAATCATCCGAAATGAATCTTGCAGGAAGGAAGTTATTATTCACCAGTTATCGCATAGTTTGTTGTGGACATATTTATGAGTGAGTAGGGAAACGCCTTCATAACATTCTTTTCCTCTAGAGTAGTAGTACGCACCACACACAAACACATTCACAAACAAACAAACATACAAAGTTCAAACGCTAGAATTTCGAGAATATGAAATGTGATTTCGACATATTCATTAATATTGTGTGTAAATAATTCCCGTAGGCGTTCAAAAGTTCAAGATGATATACATATTTGATGAACATACACACATTAAATTCCACGAACAATGTTATTTTTGAACCAACGTGTGCAATAACATGAGTGTATGTATGTGACTACTGCGTATCAACTTACACGTCACTTGGCAGTATTTCCTTGACAGATTGTTCATGTAATGACTTTGGTAAATTTGCCCATGCACACACTACACACACACATATAGAGGCAGCTGTTACGCGAAATATTGTAACAGACTCAGAACACTCTCTTTTTATTTGTGTTCATGACTTGATGAAATACGTTAAGTCATCTTCATATAGCTTGTCATCAGTGGTACAATTCGACTACGTGTGTATGTGTGTGCGTGTAGTTTTCACTCAAAACAGTTGACTTTCATAACTGACATCAGATGTATCCGCTGTGGAACATGATCCGATACAGATGACGGAATGTGCAATTAACAAGATTGGGTGTTAATTACTGTTTCATGACGGATTTGTGCATCTGAAAACGTTTACTTGGAAATCATGAACTATCTTGATGGAAGGCGCGATGAATTTTGGGATATATGCCATGAGGATGAACGCGCGCTATTAGAGCGCGCATGTACATGATCGATCTGACACTGTTAATCCGGCCCCACTTGATTCAGTTTCACGAAATATTCGATCGTTTGCCCAACTAAACCACGTTTTCCCCAATAAGGAGACACGACGGGAACACATTCGTACCGTACAATCATGGAGGGGAAGCACATCATGTTCCATGTCGCGAATCTCCTGCCCTTCACCAAGGATAATCCTCAGCAGGTATATAGCAACCAGACTGCAGTAATATCAGGTTTGACGAATAGGGGCTGATCGAGATTTTTAACTTTATAACCTTCTTGTGCACTCAGGTTGAACGGAAGAGGCATATTGGGAACGACATAGTAAACATCGTGTTTCAAGAAGACTACGATGACTTTGACCCGACCTGTTTCAAGTCCCACATGTCTCACATCTACGCCCTCGTGACGTACCAACACACGACCGATTCGTACTTACTGCGGGTTTACAACGAGTCCTCCGTTCCCCGATACGGACCGGAAATCAGTGTCGAGTACACGGACATCGACCACTTCCGCCACGTTCTTCTCGTGAAACTCATGAACGGGGAAAAGGCGGTCTACGCCACACCTCAGTTTGTAGCTCGAAGAGAAAGGACGATTCAACAGGTCCGTATTTCCTCGTCACCTTGTCCAGGTTTTTTTGGAGCTGTATTTATCTCGTATGTCTGTAGAACAGAGTATGTACTTCATAGTCTTTGTCTGTGTTTGGGTGTTGGTCAA
Source organism: Beroe ovata (assembly GCA_946803715.1). NCBI lineage: Eukaryota > Metazoa > Ctenophora > Nuda > Beroida > Beroidae > Beroe > Beroe ovata. Next base: position 115,295 of record CAMPET010000022.1, on the reverse strand, counting down.
TTCCTAATTGCTGTGAATATCTGTAGGTTTCTCTGCGATTACCGTAGCTAAAAGATCTAATTTAATCACTCCCAATTTCTGTCATCACATCATACGATAGTCCTACCCTATCAAACTCCGTGATTCTCACTCCCCTACAATTCCCGCCCAGTTACTGAAAGAGATTTACAACCGTTATGTACGATCAAATGAAGATTTCGACCATCTCCGACCGATCGCAGACAAGATAATGGATACAACGCCACGAATTGGTCGGAAAAAGAGGATTCGAAAAGCAGCGAAGTTCCAAGCAAAGGGACAGGTGGGATTGTGTTGCTGGAAAATGGAAGGCGATCACGAGATTATTATATGATTATTTATATGATTTCAATGAAAAAAATAGCTCAAATAATTTTTCAATACTGCCCTTCCGCAGGATCTGAAAGTACAGAAGATAATATCTGGGCACGCCCCCACAAGTAAAACGTGCACATCAGACACGCTACAGCGCAAGTTTGAACACTACTCCACCTGGCACTACGATAGAATAGTCAGGGATTTTCACCAGAGAATCATTTGTGCTGACTTTTGGGGTGAGTTTGATCAACATATATACTGATTCACCTTTCTCAGCGACGAGGCAACGCTTCGTCTTTCAGCAATCACCAAGGAATCAACATGCGACCATATTTGACTGCGTTTACACCATGTGATAATGACCATTTCTCAGACACGTACATCATCTTGGGGACAGACAGTGGACTGTCGCTCATCAACACGAGCTGTGCCGATGAGAGCGGTATTGCCGAGATATACGACCACAACATGTTCGTCCCGAAACAGATATCAGTTATAGAGGAGAAGAGTGTAGTGGTCGTTAGAGCAGAGAAAGGTTGGTGTGGAGGAAATGAGACCACTTCTTTCAAATTCATTCGCTCAGGCTCGCATCAAATACCTATTGTCACCTGTGACAGTGACACTTGGATTTCTGTTAAGGTTGTTGTTTATGACTCCTCACGGTAGGTCGGTAGAAGTGATTTCTGCATGTTCAGGGAAGCACAAGACAGGATACGTATACATATTCGACCTCTCTGCTCTTACCATGAAATCCCACTGCACCAAAAACTTCAAGAGGAAAACGAAACAAGAGCGACTGCAGGGGACAAAAGGTATTTCGAAGATATTAATTGATGATTTCGAATGCGATGAACAGATATCACTTTCATTAGGTGATAGGTATCAATCAGCTCTTCAATTGAAACAATCGCTGGAATTTGTAATTTCCTACCCCTTCCTCGATCAGGCTGTACAAACCTGTGTGCACACGTCTCCAAAATGTCTGGTGACTTACACATGGCTGTTGTGAAACACAAGATAATTCAGTTGTATGAGTGGAACAAGATTCCTGCACAAGGCCAGGGATGGTTTACCTTGAAAAGGGTGAGTACCCTCAATTTAATTCTTCCATCAAAATTCAGTCAGGTAATTCCAATTTTCTATTAAATTTTTTTCATCCAGGATTTCCAAGTTTGTGACGTACAATCTTTGTGTATGTTTAATCGACCGAGCGGACTGAAGATTTGTGCGGGGACATCCACAGGTAAAACTGCACATGTCACTGTGGTCATTGATACTGAGACTGTCTGACTCGGCTAGTATAGCCAATATAGCATGTCCATTGTCCAACTTGACTTTCAACTTCACCTCTTGACTTGTCCTATAAATCTTTATCCCCCTTATACCCAGAGTTCCTGATAATCGACACAGAGGCACCCGAGGACGACAAGACGAAATGTATAGAACGGTTACAGACACACAAAGAGAATAGTAGTATCTGTATAACCCCGGTTATAAAGGAGGATATTAACAATTGGGCCATTGGAGTCCTTCTCACTTATAACAGTGAGCATAGTCCGTTATTCCGTTATAGTTCATATCTAATTTAGCTCTACTTACAGTTGCAGCTCTTACATAATTGTAGCCTTTGAATCGTCGAAATTTTGTTTCCTGAACCAGCTGCAGTCTAAAATGAAACCTCTTATCCAGATATATCGTTACTAGAACATTCTCTTCAGAAATATCGTTACTAGAACATTCTCTCCTTCAGATATATCGTTGCTAGAACAGTTTGCATTCACTCTTCACCCTGATAACATCTTCTCTCTGCTTATCAAGTGGAATGTAAAGCCTGTCCATGTGAGTTCAAATTCATGACAGAAACAATCACGCATTAAGACAATCACGCAAAACAATTCCATAATTAATTACCCCACAGATACACAGTTCTCTACCGTACTTGATCGCCATTGGGCAGCAAGGCATAGAGATGAGGATGGCTAGTAATGGGAATGTGGTACACAGCATTGACGTTGCCTCTGTCTCCTATCTCGCCCAACGGGTAAGTAAGCTCCAGTCATCCATGCCAGTCAGGATATATCCATTTCAAGGATACTGATACACATTACACCCTACCCCATCTTAATCCAATCAACCTAATCCCCTGTCCGTCCTCTCACGCTGACCAACCCTCTCTCCTCACAGTGCCAGCACATCTACCTGAGCACGTGGGATCACGTGACGTGTCTCTCCGAGATCATCTCCCTACCCACCACCACAGTCAGTCTCTACTCGTCATCCTCCACTATCAGCAGTGCAGGACTTGGCGGTCTCTCCAACGATAGTTTCGACGATGAAGATGAGGTAAGTAAGCTGCACTCCATCACCCCCTTCTTCCTTCTAATATTACGTGGGAATCTTACAAAAGCACGTCGTAACCATGATGGTTGGTTCGAAATCAACCAGCACTCCCCTCTCACTCTCCAAAAGAGAGAGAGTTCCTGCATGTCCCGCGCGAAGCTCTTCATTTCCCTTTTCAGCATTCCGAAAGTGACCTATCGAGCACACTCACACGGGAGTGTAGTCCACTAAGACGGAGTTTTCACGATCACTCCCGGAGTCGGTTATTCTCGGAGTCATCCACTGAATTTACTGACAGCATTTTCTCCTGCCTGTCCATGACTGATCTCAGCTCTAGACCCTTATGATGTTGTGAAATTATAAACACAAAATTGTTTTATATACCTGTACGTCATAAATTATTGAATTGAAGGAGTCTTGTTGATATTGTGTCGTCAGAATTTTAGAAAAAGTTCAAAGGTTGGAGTTTAGGAGTTAGATCACCGATTTATCCATTTAGAGTGAGAACTTTTTTACTTTAAGTTTATACCGATATTTGAGGACCAAGAGTAGTTGGAGGAGTATGCCAAGAAAGAAAAGAATTGCTTGAATTTTGGTTGGTGCATGTCTAACTCTAAGTCTAAGTTAATAGAGTCTGAGAATGGTACTCAGACTCTTGGGGAAGGGTCCTGAATCTCAAAACTGATTTCTGGAAAACTAAGGGATCTGCCTTGATTTGATATTCAATTTTCTTCACATGACTCACTTTAGATGGTTCATTGACTGCGAAAACTTCGATGCGACCAATGAACAATGAACAATGATGCTGAAACTGAAAGTATCTGAAAATTTGGGACCCTTCCCCAGAAATACCATTCTCTATTGAATTTGAATTAAAACAAATCTAGACGAGGAATATGACGTACTTCAACTTGTACTTGTACTTGTAGAAGTATAGAACTAGAAGTAGTACAAGAAAGTTCAAAGTTCAATTATTACCTTGTTCGAATACCGTTCAGAAATCAGATATCGATCATTATCATTTACATGCATGCATGAAAACTGTAGATTTCATTTCCAACGTTATCTTGGAACAGAAAGTTGGGAAACTCTTCTACTTCAACTTCAAGCAATGTTTATCTACTGATTCATCTCTCAAAGCCTTTCTCCTGCTCTTAATCGATGCAGATTTGTCAATACCTCACTGTCACACATGCAACAGCACCACCAAGATTGACTTCCTGATAATCAATAATGTGGAGTTATTATCTAAAATGTGGATTTGTTATCTACAATCTATTGCACTTGCAGCTGACGGATTGGGAGACGATGACTCCCAGCTCATCTGGAAGATTCTTCTACTCGCCCTCCTCACCGAGCAGTAGACTCTACTCTTCCAGCTCAACGAGCAGTAGCTCACACCCACTCAGTCCTCCGGCATTCCATTTCCCACCACCGGGCCCCGGCAACTACTGCCCGTTTCCTAGCAACAGATATAAATCTGCGACAAGTCACCACCTCCAGGAGTCCAACCAGCTGCAATACCATACTAGCAACCGTCAGGAGTATTATGCCAGCAACCAATCCGCGCAAAGCAACCGACAAAATTACGGCCCTAGCAACCGCGGACACAACTATTCGAGCAACGACCGTCACTACTCTCCCAACACGGGCCGAGACAACTACTTTAGCAATAGCCGTCATAACACCCCCAGCAGCGTGAGCCAGCTGCAGTACAACTCACCGCAACATCTCAACTCACCGCTCAGTAAACTGCGGCTGAACACAGCACGGGAGTACCACAGTCAGACGGACAGTGAGGCTGTGGAAACACCCACTCTCAGTATGTCCAGTGTGGATCTCAGATCGGAGGAGAGGGATGAGATGGGCGTGGCCGGGTTTGGTCCCGGCCCTGACCCGCGGACATCCCTGGCTGCCAGACGAGGCTATGACCTACACTGCAACGTGTTCCTCAGTTACACTGCTGAGTTATACAGGGTCATGTCGGTGGAACTAACGAGAAATATCCGGGACGGGTAAGTGTACACGTGAAGTTGAACACGTGACGGTGCGTTTTTCGGTTACACGGTTATACCGTATTGTTGGAACCCCGATGAAAGCATGGAGAATATGTCAAACTCAATCGATTTTCCGTCTTACTCTTCGTACCTCGCTTGCCAATTTATGCTATTAAATTAGTTCTGATCTGACGAAATGAGAAACGGAATTGGTGATTTGAAAATCATTCAATTTCATTTTAAATTGACATGCCCAAAATTGACATGCCTAAAATTAAACTATCTCAATCTCCAGCATGGAGAATTTAACTTTAAAATTAAAGATTCAATGAGATTTAAAGATGAACTGAAATATTGATGATAGTCAATTATCGGATTGGATATTGATGAATTTTATTGTTGTTCAACTATTGTAATTAGCTTTAACCAGTTTTTGATAAAAAATAATAGTATTACTTCATGATTTAGATCAGAAAATTGAAGTCTCAGTCTGCCGTAGCTATGAAAAACTCAGAGTCTCAGTATCCAAGTTCCTGAGCAGATTCCTGAGCGTTGCCTCTTCCACATATTATAGGAATCCCAACTCTCTCAAATACTTGTCAGCTGCATCTTCCTCATCCACACTTTCCATCTGCAAAGACGAGAAATATTATAATGTCATCAATATTATGAATGAGTGAGCATGTTTTTCATTAGCATGAAATTGGAATTCTCAACGGCAACCTTGAAATTGGAATTCTCAACTCCATGAAAATCTCTTTACCTCGACTATGTCCTTTACTATGTTTTCTTCGATCATGGTTTCCACGACCATCTCCTCTATGTTTGTGGACTCCTCTGGAAAATGAACTCAATGAGAAACGATTGATTCGGAACTATTTGTATCACTCATCAACATGAAATGGTCTTCATAAATTACATTATTTCTAACGTTTCTAACGTTGCTTACCTCTGTCCATTTCATCCATATGCTCCTCTATGTCGAAGAGCTGATTGAGCTGATCTATAACACCGTCTGCATCATCAATCCTCCCTTCCTCACTTTCCTCACTCTCTTCCTTACTTTCCTCCTCTAATCCTGTAATATCATCCCCGACAAATAAAACCTCCATCACTGTAGGCTCTTCGATCACCAAGTAATCCTCAGGAAGGTAAATATCTTCCTCTTCTGCAGTTTCTTCCTCGGCTTTAACGATGTCCTGGGGGAGGGCCATGTTCCTTTAATTCTCGTTTATTCAACTTTTGGATATTTCGTCGTCAAGGTATAGTTATACGTGATTTGATTATCCAATTTTCAACTTTGCAAAATTTATCGAAAAGAAGCAATAAGCATGGTAGTAGTCACGGATTTTCCGTAATAACTACCTCATCGGAGATCTTTTCATCCCCAATTTCCTCAAATGGTGGGATCTCCTCGATTAAAGCTCGAATCTCGTTGATCTGAATACGTAATTGGGTTTGAAGGTTTTATTTAGGAGTTCGACACGAATCATTATTATCTGATTATGCGAGATGAACTTATCACAGCCACAATAAACCACACAGTTAATAATTAGTCAACATCTTCTTCAGTTACCGTTTTCATGTTAGTATCGAAGTTATCCTTAGCAACTGCCAGTACATCTTCTGTGAACTTGATGATGTCAGTGATCTGAAATAAATTGAAGGGTGACTTATCCTCCTCTCCTCTCGTCTCTCTTTATACTTTTAGTTAAAGATCAATGTAATAGATTCTCAAGAAATTGAAATCGCAGTCTCTTGAGAAACCGTCTTAATCTTCATAAAACCGTCTCAATCACACCGTTTTAATCCTACCTTAGTCATGGTTGATTCGATCTCTGACTTTGAGCTGGCCTCCAGTGCATCCATTATCCTCAGAATTTCCTCCGATTGTGCTACAGATCTCCGCTCCAGGGATACGGGGGCAGATTGGGCAAAACCCAACATCATCAGGATAGTAAGAGTCCATTTCATACTCATGATTCAGGTCCTGTGTGATAACAAAAGATCAGCATAGGATCAAGCGAGTTGAATAATCATTAATGGGGTAAATCAGGCTTGAGCATCAAAAAGTCTCAGATATTTCAAAAGGTTAAGAGGGAATAAATAAAATCCCACCAACTCGCTAGTCAATCCCGATGGCCAAACAAAAATCATGAAATCGAAATTGAATCCCAGCGCCTAAACCGTAACCCTCGTTATGGTGCTACGAATAAATATGTGCGAAAATTGCAATTATGCACGAATTAACTTGGTGTTCACGCAAAAGTCGAAACTCGGGGTAACATTGTTCTGGTTATATTAAACTGGTTGCCGGGGAGAAAATAAGGGACTATGCGAATTTGATTAAAATCGTGAATATCAAAGAGAAATAACGCAGGGGTGATAATGATCGAAGGCATGAGCAGCGTTAGATTATTCAGTAAACCACAATCATGATGACGTAAGTGGTCAGGTGACCTATTAAATCCTCATGAATTTTCAAAGACCTTCACTAAGTAGAAGTAAAACACAACTAGCCTCCGATATATGCTTGATGAATCGAGTGGTGAAATCGCTTTTCATGAAACCTGGCTCTTCTTAGCTCTAATATATAAGAGAGACGTCATCAATGTTACGTCGACAATGCTATGGTTATTTAGGAGGTGTTCATATGGAAAGGAAGATCACCCAAAGCGGACCTTCAATCTTCATACAGGTTCGAAGATTTGCATGAATTCGCGAAGGTCTTTCTAATATTATGTGGACAGATCATTATTAGGATTGATTAACAGGATTGTTCGTAATAAATCGAATATGTCCCGGAAAACTTACCGTGAAACTATTTTCCCAATCATCCCCGAGTAGCTGCGGTGGAACAGAACCATGGCTTGATAGTAATATCCTCGTCATCTCAACTTGACCTAGATGACTGATAAGCTTGATCTTGATACTCAGACCTTCAGTTGACTGATGAGCTTGATACTCAGTTGATACTGATATAGACCTGGATAAATAACAAAAATTGACGCAACTTACATGGAAGAGTATTTGATTCGGTCTTGGATGGGATACCATATTATTTCGTCACCGGTACCAAAACCACCTCATGACATTTGCTGAGGATTTAACAAGTTATCGATGCTCGTCACCTGAACACATATTCTTGATGATAATCTTATCTCATAGAACTGAATCCTTATCACAACGAAGCTGTGTTCTGATCAGCTGTCCAATCAAAATTGGTCCTCACGTGAAATCCGCAAAACCATGAAAAGAAATGCACGTGAGCCGCGCCTTANCCAAAAACAGGATTTTATGCTGGAATAACAATTTCAATATATTATTATTTCCCTATCATTGAATTCTGATTAATGATGAATAGTCTTATACATGGCACGGCAGTTTGGACTTTCGCGGCGCGCGCGCTCGAGCATTGGGCCTGGGGCCGGCGGCGCGGGCTGTCGTCATGCATGGTCGAAGCTGGGCAACTGCAATCGAATTCTTTGCCCATCCATGATTCCATGAATATTTAGGAAATCGTTTTGAGTGCTAAATCCCCCGAAGTAATTACCCGGCAAGCATCACTTCGTGGGAAATTCTCGCAATTCAAATTGTCAGCACTCAAAAAGCACACTGCGTGACGCGCGAAAGGTCAGGCGCGCGAAACGTCGCGCGCCTTATTGAGGTGAAAACACCACTGTTAGGATTGATTAACAGGATTGTTCGTAATAAATCGAATATGTCCCGGAAACTAACCGTGAAACTATTTTCCCCATCATCCCCGAGTAGCTGCGGTGGAACAGAACCATGTCTTGATAGTTATCCTCGTCATCTCGACTTGACCTAGATGACTGATGAGCTTGATACTCAGACCTTCAGTTGACTGATGAGCTTGATACTCAGTTGATAGTGATATAGACCTGGACAAATAACAAAAATTGACGCAACTTACATGGAAGAGTATTTGATTCGGCCTTGGATGGGATACCATATCATTTCGTCACCGGTACCAAAACCACCTCATGACATTTGCTGAGGATTCAACAAGTTATCAATGCTCGTCACCTGAAGACATATTCTTGATGATAATCTTATCTCATAGAACTGAATCCTTATCTCAACGAAGCTGTGTTCTGATCAGCTGTCCAATCAAAATTGGTCCTCACGTGAAATCCGCAAAGCCATGAAAAGAAATGCACGTGAGCCGCGCCTTACGCATTCGCAAATGCTCACAACTGACCACAAGATTTCACTTCGCGCCTTCCACTGTGCCGGTAATTGAAGTTCAAATCATTGGCAAAATTTCAGCTAACCTCAAACCACACCGTAATTGGGCATGCGACCATCTTAATAAAGTGAACCCTTGTCACCTCAATCCGCCGTAAGTTTTTGCAAGCCATTTTGTTACACAGCAGCTGAATATACCGATATTGCTTACTCAGAACTATCTCCACTATACATTATTGCTGTGTATTAGGTCATCATCACGAAAGATACTTTATTTAGTACTTAATAAGTATCGATATTGCAGCTATTGTACAACACCATTGGTGACAAATCAATAGACATAGCACGCCAGTATCATGAACGCAACGGGATTGTTCAATTGAAACTTGGCCCGTTTCAAACCATCCTACCTGCACTACAGAAGAAAGTGTATTCGTGACATAACGTGCGTTTTTATCGCAAGAAGACATCCCTCCCTCAGCTATGCGAAAACTTTATTAGAAGTAGTGTACATGGCAGTCTATTTTTGAGTAACGTGATAGTAAGCACCTAAGTTCATATGACACTTATAGAGCGGAGTGAGTATGTAAAATGCTCATATTACTCATTCGATTCATCAATTCAGAAATAGCCAGACAAATTCAGAAATAGCCAGAAAAACTCGACAAATTTTAATAAAACGAGAAATTTTTATCATTACATGTACAGCGCATATGGTTATTAATGAAGCACCTCAGTTTTGCGTGATAACAATTTTCTGGCACCTTTTCAAAACCAAATGAACATGAATGAAAAGAAGATTGCATCATATGCGGAGAAGCCGGGCCAATTTCCATGATATACAACTTTCACTGTCATCTGTTGGTAACAAATTATCATAATATGCAAATACACATCAGTTCATTGTCATAAATCAATATTATGGAGGGTAACTGCACTTAAGAAGCATGCTAGTAGTATAAGCATTCAGTTAAAACCTGAAGAAAGGACATTTGAAAAGTCGAACAATTTAACCATCAAAATGTGATATTATATTTGAACTACCATTCCTCAAATTGGTATTACAATAATTTAACTTTCCAACAAGGTGAAATGTTGAAATGTCAAGAAGCCCTGAGCTATGCTAAAAAGCATGTGTGTTAAAGAGGATCAAGGTATCGAGTGTTAGACAGTTTCTGTTTCTTGTTGAGCCCGGCCCCCTCTCTCAACCCGCCTGTAACTAGCCCGGCCCTGGCCATCTTCATTCCTCCTGTTTCTGCTGTCTCGGTGACCACCAACTTGGTTGTTATACCCACTCCTCTCACTGTTATCCCTGTTGCTTGGTGCCCAGTTCTCACGACTGTTGTAATCTCTGCCTCCATTGTTGTAACCACCAGTGTTCATATCACGGTATTCTCGTCTGTTGCTGTTGTATCCATCGCGGTTGTTATAACTGTCCCGGTTGTTGTATCCATCACGGTTGCTGTACCCGTCTCTGTTATTGTAACCGTCGCGGTTGCTATATCCACTTCTGTTGCTATACCCATCGCGGTTGTTGTATCCATGTCCTCCATCTCCAGACCTGAACCCACTGTTCCTGTACCCTCCTCTGTAGAAGTTGTCACTTCTGTTGCTGTTGTAGTTGTTGTTGTACCGGTTACCACCACCTTCGCCACCTCCTTGGTACCCCCCATATCCTCCATTCATGTAGCCGCCTCTGCCTCGGTAGTTGTTCTGATAACTACGTCTTTGATATGAAACTACTCCTTCCCCGAATGTCTCGCTATTCCTGCTCCTCTCTGCCTGCCATGATGGTGGTCTGCGTCTTTCTCCTCTCTCCTTCTCCAGCCCCTCGCAGGAGATTGTGTCAAAGAAAGATTTGCTCTTGTCATAACATGGGTCAACATCTTCAGCTGGTTCATTTGGCTGTTCAGCCTCATCTACTTTGACTTCAGCTTGGTCAATTTCATTGTTTGAACTCATAGACATCTTTCCTAGCTTCTTGGCAAATTCTTCAATAACATCAGTTTTGTTGAATTTAGCATTTGCTGATTCAAAATCAAAGTCAGCATCAAAACTGAGTGTCTTGTTAGTATATGGCAATCCTTCACGGTGTCTTCTATTGTAGCTGTTTTTCCTTTGATTATTGCCTGGCCTGCCTCTATAATTCCCAGATTCACCCCTGTTTTCATCTTCCATTTGCTCACTGCTCTTCACCTCTCCCTCCTGAGGGATCCGCAGAGGCTGAGGAGATGGAACTTTAGTCATGTCACCAGCATCTGTAAAAGAGTTTGCAGGAGTAGGTGCAGTTTGGGGAGGGTAAGCTGTAAAATTAGCTGAGGCATCTCTTTGAGAGGATGAAGAGTTTGGTGAGAAACTAGCATTGAAATTATTATTAGCCATTGGACCTTTATTCATATCAGGAGCCATTGGATTAGCAGGCATGTGGTGACCACTAGGGGGCCCTTGTGTGGCCTCAATAATGGCTGGATCTTGTGGCTGACTTTGCTCAAATACATGCAAATCAGCTATGTCAGTTCCTCTAAACTTGATATAGTTGTACGTAGATTTTGAGGGGGGATAGGGAGTAGGACAAGGCCTGTTTTCTGTTCCAAAAGAAATAACATTTTCCAGAGCAACAGTTGATTCAGAAGCATTAATATTAACAAGGGTACCAAGGTATCTTATGCCAGCCTTGGAGATCAAGCTAATCTTGCTGCCAACAAAGTTTGTCCCTGTTTCACTCATCCTAGGAGAGAATTGCTGTTCATAAAGATTGAATTTAACAACATGTACTAATATTTCCAATTCTTCCGTCAGGTTATATTGAACAAAATATGAACTGCAATGCTAAGATTGGTGAGGTTTTTGTCTAAAACCTTCCTTAACACATTATCACTCATGCTGGTAGCAGGGCACAAGCTCATATCACAAAAATTACAGCACACAGTGATAAATAATGAAACAAGATTGTTCATACACAATAACAAGGAAGCCAAAAAATGTCATCCCATGCTCAACACTGGAATAATGTAAATATTTTAAACTGTGAATTACTGTAACCTTATCAACACTTATGATACAGAGTTTTAGCTTAAATAAGTTTTAATTTCGAAACTGACAATTGATTAGTGGGCTGTGTAGGGTTTGATTGATGATCAGTGTGTCATACCGCTTGAGTATCATTCACTTGTACTCATCACGACATCATTGAATCATCTCCAAAAAATGAATAAAGGAAATGATTAATTATACTTTATATCACTTAATGTCACTTAATGTCCTGGTATTAAGTTCTTGTAAAAACTTGAAAAGGTGTCTTGTGAGCTTGTAAATTGATGTGGAATAGAGAAACTTTTGTGGATTTGAAAATTCAGACACCTCTTCAAACTACCATTGTGGATTTTCAGATGAACCATTCAAATAAAACCAATCAGCAGAAGAATTCTGCTGCAAACTCACAAGGATCTCACTAAACCACGATAGACTCTGTCAATAAACCTAGCCTAGACAGGGCACGAAACTAGATACACAGCTGTACATTTTTTGTTTGCAATTCGTCAAAGCAAAGATATTTTGAGCGAAAATTATTTTGGTCGATGTCTGTTGGTCAATGGTCATACATTTAAAAATTTCACATTTCTTCAATAATGTTTTTTAAAATCATTTTCAGTTCTTGTAGGATTTCACCCTACCCTTGCGGGGCGGATTGAAAATCGCGCGCACCGACGGTAGGGTACTAGGGTAAAATCCTACAATTTCAGTTTTTTTAGTTATCTGGTTGTAGGATTTTACCCTACCGTCGGTGCGCGCGATTTTCAATCCGCCCCCTTGCCAGGGATAATATCCCGCCAACAAGGGTAGGGTTAAATCTTACAAGTTATCTGGTCACGCGACGTCTGCATGTTTTTCGCGCGCGCGCCAGGCGCAAGAAACAGTAGACAAATAATTAAATCTGCAATTTAGCTGACAAAACTTCATGTGACAGCTTTTTTCATTTTGTGCGCGGCTCATTGAAAGCGGTCATGGTCATCGATCATAAAGCTGCGCGCGCGCGAAAAGCAGAAGCCATCAATCAAATTTCATTCAAAAAAGCGCAAGCATGGCGCTGAGGACAGTGAGCTCGGATAAATGATAAACTGACAGCTGACAGATGAAATGAACATCCGGCAAATATTTCCACATCTGGCAATCATTTCGCTCGACATGAAATTTTAATCGAAGTTTTTGAACTTATATGTTATTTCTCTCGGGTTTTGTTGCTGTTATGAAATTATTATATTTTGCCAGTGCAAAGTTAGCGCAAGAAGCTCATACACATATATCAATTGATTTTATGGAGGCCAATAGGAATTGACACGTTTTTCTGGCTCAGCTCAACATTTCTGGGTACGAATCTGAAATAATAATCATAATGACAAGCAGGGCCTTATGCATCTTTCTTCTGTGATTCATTTATGTAGTTTGAGACATGATCTTTTACTGTTTTATTGTACTCAAGGTTATGGAATCTGATGGCAAATGTGATCTCAGATGTGAGAATATCTGTTGTTTTGTCAATAGTATGCCAGTGCCACATCTCTCTTTATTATTGTTCTGTTAAAATGGTTTTGAGATTTCAGTATTGTTAATGGTCATTCCAATATGATGCCTAAGTGCTCCCAGTTCTAAAGTCTGATGTCAGAAACACTCATGTCAGCTTGTTTGATTGGGTACTGAGTGATATCTGAAAGTGATGTTTGTACTATTCAGGACAGAAATCAATAAACATGATCATATACATGTATATGAGGATGGTTATAAGAATGAGATTACAACTAATCTAGATGAATGCAAGCTTTGAGAAGGCAGTATGCCTGATAGATAAACAGAGAAAGGATCTTATACTTCAGAACAATGTCTCTTCAAAGTTAATAACAATGCTAAAACATTTTAAATAGAACCTATTATTGTATTTAGTTAGGGACAGAAACGCTTATTTAAGCCCTGANACGTCCGAAGAAATGCACTGAAAAGATAAGCAACAGCTAAAGAAAAGTATGACTATTGCTTAATCACTATCAGCACTATGTTCGGTTTCCCCAAAAGCAGAAAGAGAGCAACGTAATGGAAGTAGCGTCTTCAGAAATGAGCTCCAGCTGATCAGTCTATCTCGTGCACGTGCAACTTCTACGCTACCATAGCAACACGCGCAGATTGTAGAATAGTGTCACTTTTGTCTACAAAGTCACGAAAGACGCCTGTCTACAAAGTCACGAAAGACGCCTGTCTACAAAGTCACGAAAGACGCAAACAAACACCTTACCAAATTATAATATAGATTATGACAAGCAGGGCCTGATGCACCTTGCCTCTGTGATTTCTAATGGAGTATGAGACATGATCGATTACTGTTGTATTGTTCTCAAGGGTATGGAATCTGATGGTAAATGTGACCTCAGATCTGAGTATATCAGTTGTATATCAGTTGTGCCAATAGTATGCCAGTGCATAAATGCTTCTGTTTAAATGCTTCTAACATTTCAGTATTGTTAATGGTCATTCCAATATGATGTCTATGTGCTCCCAGTTTTGAAACCTAATGAGCACAAACACTCCTGTCTTCTTGTTTGATTGGGTACTAAGTGGTATCTGAAAGTGAAGCTTGTAATATTTAGGACAGACATTCATAAATATGATTATAAACATGTATATTGTATATGAAGATGAATTATAAGTTAATAACAATGCTAAAACATTTGAAATAGTAACCATTATTGATATTTAGCTATGTTTTCATGTATCAAGTGATGCAAGTAGAATTTATTTGCAAGAATTTAGTAATTAATACTTATCCCTTACGATCTTTCTCATAGCAATGACTCCCACAAATACATCACTTGTGAAGTATGATAATCCCAAGCTGGTGAGCAGAAGTACAGATGCCAAGGCTCAAAGGAAGCAGAAAAGCCCACAACAGTCACCAGCTCCAGGAGTTCCTGGTGAGATCATTCATCTGACTCTTAAAGAATACCGATTAATGCTAGATAATCATAATCATACATCTCAAATTTTATTGTATAAAGTAGTGTTGTAGAGTTTAAAACAACACTGTTTTAAACTTTACAACACTACTTTATACAATCCAATTTTAGATAATAATTCAAAAGTACTGGCTTATTTATTTTTTATTTACTGGCTGATGTACTGATAAGCAATCATGCTGTATGGTTTTATCTCACACTAAACTTTCAGGGGCCACTAGGGACAGTAAGCTCCCTCCATTGGATGTAAAAAGTCAGCAAGCAGAGGTTGATATCTTGAACTCCATTCTACCGCCAAGGGAATGGACTGAGAGTGGTCAACTGTGGGTTCAACAGGTACTGATTTGAATAAAAGGG
Source organism: Beroe ovata (assembly GCA_946803715.1). NCBI lineage: Eukaryota > Metazoa > Ctenophora > Nuda > Beroida > Beroidae > Beroe > Beroe ovata. Next base: position 100,054 of record CAMPET010000022.1, on the reverse strand, counting down.
ATAGAGCTAATTAGATGCCTCATGTGGAATTATAATTTATAGATTGATGTTTATTGTCCATGACTGGAAAATCTTATCCAGGTTTCTAGCACGCCTGCTACTCGATTGGATGTGATAAACCTACAGGAACAGCTTGATATCAGGCTACAACAGAGACAAGCCAGAGAAACTGGTATTTGTCCCGTGAGGAGGGAGCTCTACTCACAGGTTCTTTTTGAAACCCATTGACATCATCATGATGAAGAATTGATCTACTATGCTGCCTTCTAGCATAGCATTGAGGAATACCATGCAAATTGAGAGGTTTGCAAGTACCTAGCGATGTTTTGCAATTGCGTGGTTTTAAAGTAGCAATATTCTTTTTCAGTGTTTTGATGAACTTATCAGACAAGTCACAATCTCGTGTGCAGAGAGGGGTCTCCTTCTACTCAGAGTCAGGGATGAGATCAGGATGACTATTGCTGCTTACCAAACTCTCTACGAGAGCAGTGTTGCTTTTGGAATGCGCAAGGCACTTCAAGCTGAACAGGGTACGGTAAAGTTCAAATTGTTGGCTCAATTGCAGATAAAAAGTCAGGGTTGCGCAACTTTTTTATCCTCCACAATCCGTTTTTTCAGGTAAGACAGACATGCAGAAAAAGATCGAAGAACTCGAGGAAGAGAAGAAGGATCTAGAACGTCAGGTGAACGAACTGAAGGCAAAATGCGATGCCATAGAGAAGCGTGAAGCTGAAAGACGTGTGGTTGAAGAGAAGAAACACGCAGAGGAAATTCAGTTCCTCAAGAGGACGAACCAGCAGCTCAAGACACAGTTGGAGGGAATCATCCAACCGAGCAAGAAATAAAGAGGGCGAGAAATCCCCAAGTGTTTTATAGTTGGGATACAGCTATGTGTGTGGAACGCTAGACTTGTACAGTAATTTTACTATAGATTATTTGTAAATAGCATGCTTCGTCTTCGGTAACCGTAATGCGTGGTTATCATATTATGATCAGATTTGTCAGTTTTGGAAAACATAATGTACTTCAGCATTGTAGTCCTCGTGTCTCATCAGAAGTTACGATTTTACGTGTCCTGATTTTCACGACCGAAACTGTTGCTCATTTTGCTTATACCTACTCCTCTCGATGAATGTGCAATAAATTTTGAACAGGTTTCAAGAAAAATGAAGCGCATTGGCTCTCAATCTCTTAATAGATATCTCAAAGCGAATTGACTCCGTAATCATGCAACATAACATGATATGAAAACTTCTTTTGGTTTCATTTCTTTTGGTTTTATTTCTGCTTAATCTGATCAAACTGATAATTTAGATGATGTAAGGTGACAGGAGTAAGACCAAAAACTGATCTGTTGATAAGATGGTGGAAGGAAATGGAAAAGACAAGACGTATCATGCCAAGTTCCTTGCAAGGATACTCAGGTTCTCCTTTATAGATAGTTTGTCTATGTTTGTGCATAAATAACATAACGAGATCAGATCATTTCAATTCCATTATAGTCCTTGCATTCCCTCACCACAGGAATCCTCTGACTGTATGAACTTATGAATGTCACATTTTCAGGTCTAGTCAATTCACGGTGGGGACTGACGTAAAGAAGAGTAATCTGACTCCAGTCATCCTGGAGACTAGGAAATACCAGCCCTCTTTTAGCGAGGAACGAGCAACTTCTGTATCTGATGTAGGTGCTGTCCCTTCAAATTTCATCTTGTTATAGCATCCTCAATGTTTACCATCATGTTTACCATCATGTCTCCTTCATGTTTGCCATCATCTCTCGTGAGAAGTGGGGTAAATTATACACTTCCCCCCCCAGATACCAGATTGGGAGATGTTGCACGCTATTGTCGGTCTGTACGATAGTTATCTGCCGGAAATTACACCGGAAGTACTCTACTCGGCGCTCACGTGTCGCTCAACCATGACACTTGTCTTCCTTAAGGACGCGCAAGGTGAGATTCCACTATGATGTCGTAAATGTGTTGAGTTGGAATTATTGTGGGTTTCCGTCAACCATATCTGTCCATGGTTTCTATAATGAAATAGTTCAACAACAGTTACCTAATTTATATAACCATTTAATTTTGAAATTTCCAGATGTTCTGAATGAGCGTGAAGCTGAGGGTCCGAAGGAAGTGAAGAAGGATGCCAGGGTTGCAAAATGTAGGGAAGACAAAGACGATAAGAAAGAAGAAGGCGAGGAGGAAGATGATGAATCTAGTAGAATGTTCAGTGGTGTCTTCAGTGACGATGAATCTGATGATGAGGAGAGCAGGTTTGCCATTGTTAACTATCACACCAGTTTGTTATAGAATGTTTCCTTGTGGTAAATTAACCCCTCACATGGTTGCAGTGACGATGAAGAATCGGACGATGACGAGAATTACGCTGCGGGACTGGACGAATATCTCGAGAAAGTAGAAGAGAGAAGGAAACTCCGGGTCGCTAACCACCTCGAGTTAGTATCACGGTTCTCAACTTGTACTTTATAATCGAGGAAAAGTGTTCCAACAATTGCTAAGATAAGAAACTTGGAAGAACAAAATATACCTACTATAGTCTCCGTCCCAATTTTTCAGTGCCAGCAGTGTTGGAGTCGAATCCCTCCTGGTAGCGGCAGCCACGTTTAAACGTGTCAAGAACAGTGAGGAATCGTTACGGAGGGATAAAGAACGGATCATACAGTTAGCATTGCTCGCTGTGAGGAAAAGATATAGAAAACTGGGAGTGGGGAGGCAGCTCCTAAATGTGAGATGGCGATTAAAATATCTCTGATAATTAATTAACTTTTTTGTAAAAACGTTTGTTTGTTTGTTATCCTCCATCATGCGTGACTCCCCTTTCTTTTTAAGTTTCTGAGGAATCCCATTGTTGTTGGTGAGTATGACGCGCTGGTTTCGTACGTTGATCCTGGAGCGAATGGATTCTTCCTGAAGAATGGGTTTTCAAGTGATCCAATACTCAATCACCGCTTCAGGTTGGTCCCATGTACTGTGATAGCGTGATCAATGATATTTAACACCAATTCTCCAGATTCTTCTGCTACAATATCCCCCCTGACTACCACCTCCGCGCAGTGATCTGGTGGACCACTGGGAGAACTCCACTCTGATGAGCTATCTGCCCCCCTACTCCGAGTGCCTCTCCACCGGGACCGCTTCCCTCCTCCGGGAAATGAGTTCGAGTCTCGGTGAGGATATCAAGCGGTGGAGAACTGTCAGTACGGAGGCGTACCAGACCCAATTGAGTTGTCTCGAGAGAATGAGACATGAGATTGTGCTACTGCGGACTACTGTATCGTCTCAGGTGGGTGTGTGGCAGCGAAGTGTCAATGTGTTGAAAATGTGGTCTTTTGAAAATGATGTGGTCTTTTGAAAATGATGTGGTCTTTTAAAAATGATGATCACAATGACCCATACATTTGAGTCGTTTGATTAACTTTGTCGTTGATCGTGTTCGCGACATAGTCCAATGTCTAATGTTCTCGACGTGATGCAATGTTTTGGTGCGTGGTTGATCGTGGTATGTATGCCCACTATTAGAGTGACATGGTTGCTATGGTTACATACTCACGAAACATAATGCATAGGAGTGTGGTAACATTGCAAATGAAATGATGTTACATATTATTATCCACATGGCGTGCTCTATAATACAAATGTATCAATTGCTCTATGTCATTCAGGAGACGACGATTAACTCACTGACAAGTGAGATTGATAGGCTACGACTTAGCAAAGGAGTTTGCGAGAGAGAGTTTAGGGAATATAGAGCTCAGGTTTGACACTTTCCTATTTTAGTTTGATTCGAGTTGTGTAAGCATGGATTGTGTTGAAACATGCCTGATGTTTTCAAGAAAAAAATTGTTCACTTTGGAAGTTCACTTAGGTCCGAAAGATGTTATCTCGGTTGAAAAGTGGGAAAGAAGACGTGGAAACAGCAGAAAATGAAATCCTGTGTCTGACTCTCCATAAAGAGGGCGTGGTCAATGGACATGACGATGACAACCTCGTCCTTCGGGTTAGATGACTGTTTTTTGTGTTCCTGTTGTCTGGTGATATGCGGTTATGATCTGTAGCGCGTGTCAGACAAAGTTATCGACACTTTTCGTGCGTGATGTTTCTCTAACTTAGAATGATATTAGGTCGGAGAAGAAGAGTTCACGGATTTAGAGGACGAAATAAGGACGTCCCTTTGTGCTGTTCCGTCCTACAAGTCAATCAGAATAACTGCAGTTGAAAAAGTAAGTCATTGGTTCAAGATGAATCGCTAGGTTACGCTAGGTTCTGCGTTTGAAAGTTGATTACGCTATAACTACAGTTTCTCCAGCAAGGTTCGGAAAAGGCAGACGCCCTGCGGAATGTATACAAAGCCCGATGTAATGCACTGAGAGACCCTAGCATGACCATGAAGTTGTATTATTGTGGGGGTAAAGGTGGAACTCTACATAGAATCCTCAAAGAGGGGTTCCAATCCAAGGATATGGTAGCGGGGGATTATGGGGTGGGCCTGTACTTCACACAGAGCCCTGTACGAGCAATGCAGTACTCTGAGGTGGGAACAATTTCTGTTTTGTGTTTCAAATTGGCTGTTGTCAGCCAGGATCATCCGTCTTTGAATGATTGCCAGCATTTCATTTGGCTCAAAAGCACTATATTTCAGCCGGGACTGCTATTACAATGCGAAGTGGGATTGGGAATGGCAGAATCGGTATTGAAGCAGGACCAATCGAGGTAAGTGGGTACAACGGTGTAACGAATGTCTTATTGTGTCACATTTTGTGCCACAGTCTTGACTTTGGATAATTTTTGCGTCACGCGCTTTGACAATTTTACAGAGTACTTTTCTATGCGCGCAGTTAGATTTGCTTATTTTGCGCGCGCGATTTCTTAGTTGCGTAGCAACAGAAAACTATCGTAGCAACTGCAAAATCGATATTTAGATAAGTTTCAAGCTGGAGATGAAAACTACCCGTTTTCAAACGTTGATAATTTCAGAAACAGAGCTCCAGTTGGATTTGACTCGATATTAACAGGATATAGAAACGTTGATCATGTTGGAATCTACAGTCACCAGAGGCACAACGAATTACAATATCTCATATTCGACAGCAAACAGGCTCTTCCGGTGTATCTTATCTATTTCACGGTCTGAAGATTCATGAAAACTGCTTATTCCTCAATTCCAACAGAATTGTTTAAATAAAGATGCAAAGACTGAAGATTCATAAATAGGATGAAGTGTGACTTGTGAGTGATATCAGTTGATCGTGAGTCTCTAGGTCCATCTGCATCGTTTGTTTTAAAGTTGATGCTGATTTTGATCATTTATGGCTAGCTTCCTGCTTCGAAGGTTATTTTGCGCTGGATCAATTGTGGAGAGAAGCAGAAAGCCAGAGCAGCGCCATTTTAACGAAACTAAACAGTCATATCTTTTTACTTCTATAGCATCTTTTTACTTCTGTATCAACTTCAAGAATTCAAGATAAAACCGAATAAGCTGACCTGTTTCTAAAAACCTAGTTTAAATCGTTCTCTCAAACGATCTTACTTCACTAATCACTATTTCACTTGAACCCTTGAGTAAGGATTTGTATCGATTGAATACAGATGTGACTTTGTTTTGAATATGTTATTCTTTTTTCTCTTTGAAAATTTATTCTGTTATCTATTCTTTTTGTATTTATCTGTATCTCGTACTTTCTTCATTGTCCTTCGTTTGAAATCAATGGTCATATTATAGCTTTGTATTTTCGTTTCTCAATTCGACACAATAGAAATCCAAAGAATTGCCGATTTTCATATGAAGCAACTAACAATTTGGACACCCTTTAGCCCCACTAAATGGCAGAAGTTCACATCATCGGCAATCTAGAAGGAGGGGAAGGGTTCTCATCGCCCAATATCTCATGTAAATGGTGTTTTGAAACTGGGGGCGCCTGGAGACTGCTCGAAGGAGTCAAGGATGGACAGACTCAGGTAAAACACAGCAATATCTTCAATCTGCAATTGATAGGGATTGTATAGCGCATTTGTTTTCTTTTCTTCTTACTTATTTCCATTTCAGGTAGACCACCCAATAGACGAGGGACGGGCTCACTGGTCACACCCAATAGACCTGCACTACGCTACCAAGGGAATTCAGGGATGGCCGAAATTATCAGTTCAAGTACGTTTTTCCGTTCTGATATCTGCAAGATCATCGGACTATTCCATATTCAGTTGTATCTGTGATACTTACGGTATCATTACTCGCAGGTATTCAGCGAGGATATGTATGGCAGGACCCAGTTGGTGGGATATGGGTTTGTACACCTACCTACGTCACCGGGTTACCACCAGATTCAGTGCCCCACTTGGGTCCTCTCAGGTGAGGAGAGGCGTGAAAACTACTCCTTCATAATGTGTTCGCAGTGAACTTATGAACATGAAGGAGCAAAATATTTCAATTTGTCGCGGAAATGATTGATCTTTAACACTCTCAAAATATGCTCAGGTACTATGTCAGAACAAGTACAATCGTTCTTTGTCGGATCAGGACCACAGCTACTCAGCGAGGATGTCATAGCGTCCAGCTCAGATCGGTACAGACTCCAGACTATTGCCTCGGGGACTGTGTTTGTTTCGTTGTACTTGATGACAAGGAACTTTAGCAAATTTGGGATAGAGTCCTGAGCGAATATCTATAAGCACCTATTTGACTGTTTCTGGATGTCTACTGCCAATGACATAGGCGTTGCAAGGTTTATCTCAGAATTCAATCGAAGTTATTCCTTCCTATCTTTTTTATATTTGACATGTTTTATTTGCTGTTTTTGATTGATCATCTGAGGACAAGGTATGCAAATTCAAGTTCGCTGGCAGTTTTATCATTTTAAGGTTCTGTTGACTGAAATATTTTATGCTGGACATTATTTTAATCATATGTTTGACTGCTGACTGTAAAATATCAACTATATTTCAAATCATTGTCAAAACCCAAAGATAAACTGTCTTAATTTGTCATAGATGAACACTGAACAGCCCGGCTATTCTTCAAATCTCAAACTCTCTCGTTAAACAAGTCACTCGAGGGGTCAATCATATCAATCTGATGATAGTGATGGATGTCTGCATCATCATCACTTTGTGATGAAGGCTGATACGCATCCCAGGCAGAAGAGGACAGTTGAGAATATGGTAACTATGACAACCACCCATGTTCTGCTCCACCAGGATGAGTAGTATGGGCACATCGTCATCACGTCACGAAGCTGCAAATAGCACGTGGTCATGAACACGCATTCATTTCAAACTCAAAGAGTGTAGGTACCTATCATCAACCCGATAATCGTAAATGATGACAAATTACCAGCACCAGTTCTACCTTGACTTACCATGGCATATTTATCGAGTAGTGATCTTCGGTCCTCCTCCTTCATGGCTATGCTGGCTGCAATGCTCTCTTCGATCCATTGATCTACCTGTCCAAACACTCTCCTACACTTCTTCCTGCTCTGTACTTGCAGCATAATGGGTATGAACAGGATCAACATGAACCCAATTAAACCTGCAGGAGGGTATAATAGGTAGGCATGAGAGATTAGGTACCTTCTTGATAAAAATCACATGATTCTTGGTGAGATAGGTACTAAGATCACACATGGTTGATGAGTGGTGATCGTAGAACTCTTCTCATTGCATTTGACGAGTTTTACCTGCATATTTGGCAATGATCTGTAGGTTTGAAATGAAGAGTCCGATAGCGATTGGTATGATAGATGTCAAAGCACTCAATATCTTCAATTTGCCCTTGTGTGCTGGATCCAGGCTGTAGTCTTTCCCTGAACACGTGACATTTACTAATTACTAGTTCAGTGAAGGTACCTATAGATAGCAGAATGTAGAATGTTCAGTGTAGAATGTACAGTGTGTCAGTGTACATTCTACATAGTATTCGTACACGAACGCGCGCACGCATGAGATCAGATTCGATGGTTCGAAAAACGAGAACGCGCGTGATGTTTAGGATTTTTGTTCCGCGCGCGACATCTTTGACTTTCTAGAAGCTGTGGCTAGGCGGGAGTGTTCCCATTGTTCATTCATGTACATTTGGTTCCGTGTGATATTTGCGCTCTGGTGTAGACGATGTGTTCTGTGTGTGCATTTCTCATATGTGCCCCGATATTTTAGCGATACATAATAGATTCTTCTAGAGAATAAGAGAACACTTTCTATTTCGTGATTGTGTCATTTCAGTGTTTAATCGAATGATTATGACCCAGGGTCATTGAACCTACCTGTGACTAGAATGATGAAGTTGGTGATAAAGGTGGTAGCGTAGAGAGGGAAGGCACTGCACACCACTACACTTGGTGTCATCATGACCAGGTAACTAATGATACGTACCAGGATAGCGTTACCAGCCTGTCTGGATATATTCTGAAACACGGCATGTTGATAGGAGTAGCCTTTCATTGCTGTTACATAATTTTTCCTCCTTCTTTTAGATATTGGTGCTTTTGTCAACGGCATAATATAGATAATGATTAAGGTAATGTAATTGTTTTCCATAGAAATAACACTGAGAAATCATAACTCCTACCCAGTTGAGCGATGCTATTGGGGCCACATCCTCCCTGTATCTCAGTGCTGCCATCACAGAAAATGAGGAATACACCATGCCTGAACACATTATCGTTACCTGATTATGGTCACGTGTGATCACGTGTGATCACGTGTGAGATCACGTGTGAGTGTAACTTATGCTTCAGCGTTGTTTCATCAATATTCAATATTTTACCGTGCCATAGACGCCAAGCCTAACACACTATAGTGTCATCAAAAGTTCACGGCGAAATCTAACCCTACAATCACTCACATGAGAATGTAAGAGCTCCTCCAAACATGACGTGTAGATTCTTCTTGTTTCGGGCGGGTTGAGCGAGCATTGGTATACCCTCGTGGAGGACTTGGGAGTACAGCACAATCGGGACCATGTTCAGAAAATCTGGAGAGAATATGGAAATTGCATTGCGTTGCTATGGTTACACGGAAATTTGATGAGTGGAAGTTTATATGAGGAGGAGTTGATATAATTGAACAGCAATTTGTTGAGTGAGATATTCAAGATATCTCACTTTTGAAGTCAAAAGCGAACAATCTGGTGTCGTAGTGCGTGTCTGGTGTAGGCCCGTTGATATTTCCTACGGCTAGCTCGTATATGCAGTGAGATATAGCCAACAGAACTGAACCCTGGGAAATAGGTGATAGATGTCTCTGCGATCAATGGTCTACAAAAGTACCATCTTGGGCAAGGCCGTGTTCATGATGTGCTCTAACCTGCATCGTAAAACTGAGTCCTATCTGGAAAGGCTTGAGTGTGTTGACGTTCATAGCACTCATGGGTATGACAATACATGCGTAAATCAATGATGAAACCCTAGAGGGAACACTTGTTACTGAGTACTGACTGAGAAATTACCAGTCTGTCATGGCACCATGCTCTATTGGCACCTGAAGCCACACGTTCATAACACTGTTTTTGCCGACAATTCAAATTTTTGACACCACTTGACATTGTAACTTTTCACAACTCCATTTCATACCTATATGAGTTAAGGCAAAGTCCTGATGGCAACAACCCTGCATAGTCTGTGATGTTGCATGCTCCCAATTTAGGGTTGATCTTGTCCAATGGTATGACCAGGGATAAGGTTGAGGAGAAGATTGTCGAGTACCCCACCAGGGTTACGAACAGATAGATCTGTTGGATAGATTGAGTGTGATTGAATGAAAGCTAAGGAAAAGATTCGTGTGGTATCATCTGATTTGTAACCATGGTATCAAAACCCCCTATCTCACCATAGTAAGAGAAGCTGTGATGACTCGACCAGGTTTCCCAAAGAACACCTCCATCAGCTCGGTGAACTCGAACTTCCTGTTCTTGGTGATCTCGTACTTGGGCGTGATGAGCGGACTCTTCCTATGAGGCTGTAGGAGTGCACTCACTTTTCCCCTTAGTTGATGAGTAAAACGGTGATAGAGATCATTTTGGGATTGGAAACTTCTGTATCTGCGTAGCTCTGCATAATATGAAGCACCATTTTCTCACCTTTTCCCCACAATTGACACATCTTGGAATGTAAGATCGGGAATCCCAGACTCCTCAATAACTGTCTCTAACGCCTGAGAGATGTAATCAAATATCAACAACTTAGCAAGATCCCTGAATTTACCCAATTTCATCTGCATGTCGGATATGTATTTACCTGAGCCCTGGAACATGCTTCAAGTGTCCAGTTGCTCGTTATAATGAGAGTTATCGTCACCAGGAAGAGGGTCAGGACACCCCACATGATACCGCCGTGATAGAACACATAGGGCATGGAGAAGAATCCAGCTCCGATGATAAAGTTGAGAGACATGATGAACGCTGGGAGCATCCCATACTCAGCCACTTCCTCCTTGGGGTATGTGAGGTAAATTTGCAATATCCATAGAATTCGACCGGGATTATCCCCATTTCCATGAGATCAACTTTTCGTTTCGGGTTTCCCATTCTTTTTGTTTTGCCCTTACCTCATTTGCCGAATCCACATCTTCTACAGACTGTATGTTAACAGAGGGTATGTTAGCTGTCAGTTTCCTTGTTGCGTTGTACGTATTGAAACTACCACTACCGTAATCCGACATCTTACGGAGTGGAAACGTTATTCCAGAAAAAGACGGCGATATCCGAGAGAGGATCAGATTTGAATCAACCGACACTATAAATTTGGTCTTGAGTAAAAATGAGCGCAGTGCAAGACATGGGATCATACAGTAATGAGAATAAGGGACAGGAAGGTAAAATCAGAATAAGAGCGGATTTCTGTCTGAAGACACGGTGTTTGTTTCAACATAACTAGAAATATGACCCGTCATCACTCATCAACTGACAGTCATGGGTCAATTGGTCTAGAGCTGGTTGGGTCTGATGATCATTGATCATCCAATTAGCATGCATCAACGTTGACGATATTCAAATTAGCAATCTAATTACGTAGACGACTTGTTAGTTCTAGACGTGTCTGATCTCTGATTAGACAATTAGAATACCTATTCTTTCATAGATAAGTTGGTTGAAGTTAATAGTTATGCAAAAATTTCAAAACATTTTGAAACATGGAAAAATTTCATCTGACAAACAAGTTACACGGAATTATAGCATTACCCACGAAGCCAGTTCGGGTGGTAGGCGGTGTCCATCTCAAATTTCCATCCTAAATTTAAACTCATGACCGCGTTATCGTGAGTAACATAAGTGACCACTGACCAGACCATGTAGAATTACCTATCACATACACTAACGATGCTGAACAGTGTTTCACTTTTTTCTCGAACGAAATTATCTGTAGATGGAGTTTATAACAGGAATCTGGAGTATGATAGACATGTTGACGCGGGATTTCAAGCAATAGACAAAATATTTTCATCAAAATTCATCATCGTTGCTAGTTAGGAAGGTATTGAAATAAAAAACACGGTTATTGACTCCTGAAATTATAATTATGATTTGGGCTTAACAGGAATTATTTCTCAAAACCAGATCTTATCTGGTTGACTGACAAAGAAATCTGTCGGAAATATAAGTCTCTTTTTCTTGATTTCGTTACTGATGAATATCATAAACAATAAAGCAAACTGAAAAACATGAATTGTTCAATCATCTCATATAGTTTCTCTATTTCTGTCCCCTTCGGTTTTGATCATTGTTCATTTGAAACCAGATTGTCTGGTTTTCAAAATCAAATGAACCAAATTTGTCCAAATCCCCTTCTCAACTGACACGAAAATAAGTCGTGTTATTATCCAGGTAATCAGCTCTACCCTGAGACAAAGAAAACAGACATGATAACGAAGATAAAGAGTATGCTGGAGATGAGAAACACTGCCCCGATAACCCATGTTCTACTCCACCAGGATGAGTAGTATGGGCACATCGTCATCACGTCACGAAGCTGAAAATAGCACGTGATATGAGGTTAAGGGAGAGGGGATGTCAGGTGAGTGAAGTGGGTCTGCGTATTTAGCTAGAAAATGTATTGAAATTTGTGAACCGATCGCACAGATCAGTCGATAGATTTCAAACCAAATTTCACTATCTCTTGTAGTTGTCGGACTGACCCTGGCGTATTTATCCAGAAGGGGTAGTCGATCCTCCAGTTTCATGGTCAGACTAGCTGCAATGCTCTCCTCGATCCACTGATCCACCTGGCCAAACACCCGCCTACACTTCCTCCTGCTCTGGTACTGGAGAACTGTCGGCATGTACAGGATGAGGAGGAAACCGATCAGACCTGGAGTGGACGGGAGATGGGATGGGGTGAGTTTCGGGGCCCTGGTGTGTATTGGTTTTGGGCGTATTGGTTTTGGGCGTTGGTTTTAGGCGTATTGTTCTTGGGTGTATTGGTTTTGGGCGTTAACATTCATGATGCTTCGTGTGTCCTGTGTTCGTCACGCTGCAGTGCTAAGCAGATTGCAAGGACGTGTGGGGTGCAAGACGTATAGAACCTTCTTTTTCATAATATAACGAAAACTAACCTGCGTACTTGGACAGAGTTTTGAGGTTAGATATAAACATTGCACAAGAAAGAGGAATGAGAGAGATTATTGCACTGGCCAGTTTCATTTTGTTCCTGTACTTTGGGTCATTGCTCAGGTCTTTCCCTGAAACAACATTGAGAATTGAGCATACATTCAAATTAAAAGTTTGACATCTTGTTATTAGTACTCAACTTCCGAAAGAGTGCAGAAAAGGGCGGACTTTTTGCATCTTAATAACAACTCTGTTTCTGAGTATATTTGACAACCAATCTGACAACTTCTTAACCACACTAACCGGTAATTAGTATAATGAGGTTAGCGACCAGTGTAATTGCACACAATGGATACGCACTGCACACCACTATGCTCGGGGTCATCATAACGATGTAGCTGATGATTCTGATAATCATGGCATTCCCTGGCTGTCGCGTTGTGTTCTGAAATAATTGTTGTTGTCATGGTAACTGCGTTGCTCGCACGGTTGCTAAGGTGATATGGATAACCATTGTACGCTATAATCATGGACCTACCCAGTTGAGCGAACCCGTCGGTGCCACATCGTCTCTGAATCTCAGTGCGGTCGTCACAGAAAATGCCAAATACACTATGCCTGTTAGGATTTTAAATGTAATCTTATCTTCCCCTTATCTTTCTGGGATTGTTTTGCCCGAATCATGCCCGAATCATGCCATGATTACTCTCAACTAGTTCTCACATGCGAATGACAGGGCCCCTCCGAATATCCTGTGAAGACTCTTCTTGTTGCGAGTTGGCTGTGCTAACATAGGGATACCCTCGTGCAAAACTTGGGAGTAGAGGACAATAGGGACCATGTTTAGGAAACCTGGGATGTGTGGTGTCAACGGACGTTATGGAGGCAGAGTGGTGTCAAGAAGTAGAGTGGTGTCAATGCAGAGTGGTTTCAGCGGAAAGTGGTGTCAATGCAGAGTGGTGTCAAGGTGCAAGTGGTGTCAAGGCAGAGTGGTGTCAAGGAGTTAAGTGGTGTCAAGGCAGAATGGTGTCAAGGTGTGAATTGGTGTCAAGTCAGAATGGTGTCAGAGTGTTGAGTGGTGTCAGAACTCAGCAGAAACTGGTGTCAATGGAAGTGGCGTCATTGTATTGCAAAGTGAGCAATAGTGGTGTTTCAAGTGTAGTGTCAGAAGTGACGTTGTTGGAAGATCTCACTCACTCTTGAAGTCGAATGAGAACATTCTACTCGGATGGGGTTTTCCATCATCGTGAGCGATGTTTCCCACTGCCAGCCCGTAGATACAGTGAGACACTGCCAACAGGATCGAGAACTGTGAGTCAAGGAGAAATGGTCACGATGAGAAATTCATGCAAATGAAATGAACTGTTCAACATTCATTATTGATCGAGTTTTCCTAATTCTTCACCTGCATTGAGAAGCTGAGAGCAATCTGGAATGGTTTCATCGTGTTCACATTCATGGCGCACATAGGAATAACAATGCAAGCAAAGATCATGATGGAAAACCTGCGGAAATGGGAGAGTTTCAGAAAAAACTGTCTCTGATCTATAAACTGAAATCTAGACTCCACACAGTTAAACATGCGAATGTCATCATTCTAGACCAGAATATCACGTCTGAATATGCCTGACCTGTAGGAATTGAGGCACGGACCAGTCGGTAGTAGCTTGTTGTAGTCAGTGAGATTACATATTGCCGTGTTAGGGATTGAACTGTTATACGGGATTACCAATGACCAGGTGGATCCAAATATGGTAGAGTAGGCTGTCAGTGTCACCCACAGATAGATCTGAATTGCGAATAAGATCAGGTGTCAGTGGAGTTGAGAATGACATAGAACCTCATGCTATCTATACCACTGATGGATAATATATTCAGGAAAAGATATGAATTACAGATTGATTCAGTCCATATTTCCGCCTGTTTCCTCACTCACAATGATGAGAGAAGCTGTGACAATTCTGCCCGCCCTCCCAAAGAACACCTCCATCAGCTCCGTAAACTCGAACTTCCTGGTATTTGTAATCTCGTATTTGGGCGTGATGAGCTTGATGTGGCTTTGGGCGACCGAGTTTGATGTTTCGTTCCTGACAGTTAGAGTTATCACATTTGACCATGCAGGATGAGAGGACTATCAATAATAGGAAAATAATGACTAACCTCCTCCCGACTATTGAGACGTCTCTGAAGGTCAGATCAGGTATGTCTGATTCTCTGATAACGGTATCTAGTGCCTGAAATTAATGCAGATAGTCGAAAGTTCGACCTAAAAGAACCGAAGTTTTGTAATGAAACGAGATCACTTAACACTTCACTTGCCTTCAATACACTGCTGTCAGCACATTTTACCTGAGCTCTGGAACAGACTTCCAGTGTCCAATTGCTGGTTATCACCAGGGTGATAGTGACTAGTATCAGGGTCAGGACACCCCACATGATACCGCCGTGATAGAACACATAGGGCATGGAGAAGAATCCAGCTCCGATGATAAAGTTGAGAGACATGATGAATGCTGGGAGCATCCCATACTCTGCCACTTCCTCCTTGGGGTATAAGCTGGTGTTACTTGATGGGGTGGCTCAGTGATGGAGGGGGTGTTGGACGAAGAAACTATGTAAATAGGATTACAATTTCATTATTACATCATTTGGTGCAATCGGTTCAAGGTCTTCCTTCTTGCTGTTGATGGAATGAGTCTGAAAACTGCCGTATTCCGTCATGCTTTGTTTCTTGGGGTCCTTCTGTGAGTTGCTGTAATCAATGATGTATCCTGATCTGGGCTTATCTTTTGCTGTAAATGCAGTATCCTAGCCATGGAATTATGACATGTTTTTAGATGTTGTCGCAATTAGAGAGGGAGCAACTGCTGCATGAAAAAAAAAGAAAGAGAAAGGCATCCCTCAGCATGACCTACGCGAAAGTCAATTCTCACAATTCACTGTTTCTCAGCGTCATTTTTCTGCAGAAACCTCGACAAAGGTTATGCGCAATAACATACGAACAAAGCAGTGATCTGATCACCAAGTTAGAGATAATAACTGATAATACAAATTCTGGGAACGAGTCTACCCTATAACACTGAAAATGACACCGAAGTTCTTCTGACCAAAGTAGTGGAATATGAAATAGGATACAAAACCAAGTCATGGCACAATTTGCATTATATCAGCAGTGAGTTATATTCGAGAAGAAACAGTCATATTGAAATACAATCCCGAATCGGAGTAAGACAAAAGGTTGCAATCACACGACCCCTTTCATTAGGTTTCATGGGTACTATTGGTTACAAATGCATCATCTCACACAGGGGCTCATGATTGGAGTTGTTGTCGAGAACAGTGAACTTGATACAGCATGGAGCAGTTAGTGATGACACTCAATCAGCTAATTAGTTTAAATTTTCTACTCTAATGGTCGGTGGTGATGTTTTAACATTAATTAGGTTCAGTCAGCGAAAGTATATCTGTCTAGACATGACAGTCGGATTTAACATAGTCTGAAAAACCACTCATGCTGAAAATTCGAAGCATGCTAACCGGATGTATTCAGGAAATAGGCAAAAACTGACTGAGAGGCCTTAATCCTAATCTGACAACCAGCAGTAAGTCTCGAGTGTGCATAGACCTAACACTAGGAAACACGTCATGTCCTATAACGGTTCCAATTCAAATCCAAAAGAAAGCTTCAATTCCGAGACCCGGAAGAATTCCGAGGCCAAGGATTAAACCAGGTTTACGTAGGTACAAAGCGTATGCGTACGTACAAAACGTGGCATCAAATTTACTAGATTTTAAAATCACTTTTAGTTTCAGTAACATCAAACACCCGGCCTCCCCGATAAAACATGTCAGCTGTTTCCTATTTATGTAATACAAGGGTAAATTGCTAATGCTATGCCTATACAATGGCAGGTAATTGTACACTAGCTTGCACAAGCAGCTTATCTGCATCATTTGGTAGGGGGAGTTTGTGTGTACGTGTGTGTGTGAATGTGATAAGGATGTGTCAGTGTGTGGGGAAGATTTTGACTTCTTGGGAATTTCAGTGTCGGCTCAGTTCAGTTTCAGGTCCAGAGTGGTAGAGGGAATGAAAACTCTGCGTTTTTGCATGTCAAGTTGAATTGGAAAGCGAATGTCAAATGTAATGCAATAATTTACAAATTAACATATAAAAAGCCAAATACAATCTCAAAAACAAGAAGATATGTTGAATTTAGAATATTTTTCCATTGATCAATCAGTGATAAAATTTATTCCATGTTTGGCATGCTGCCTGTCACCTTACATCGTGAACTTCGAGAGTCAGAAGATCCCTTATTGAAAAAATGAACTATAAGCAATCTTCCAAAATCATCTAGACGCTGTGAGACGCATGAGTCTTGGAGCAGATCGAAGAGCTGTTCTTTGTTCTCGTCGCATGAGTATCGTTGCATGAACAAGCATGTCTTTGTTCAATTGCCTCAGATACAATAATCACTCCATAGTCTATATTGTCCTAGATTGTATTCAGTCCTGTGTGCAAGGTTTGATATTTTACAACGCGATTTCCGCAAAACTTCTAACGGATCATAACATCCGTAGCAGCTAGAAGATTGTGATACTCCCACAATTTTGTTTGATCTGACTGCACATAGTTTTACCATGATACTATAATTGTTGAGTTGTCGTCATTCCAAGATCTACCATGATACTATAATATTACATCGTATCACCAGCAGGTATACCCGTACACCCCTGGTAATCTCAACTCGGTGACACCGTTATCCCCTGATCCTTATCATCTTCATGACATACCTCCTGATACTTCCCTCCCTCCTCATGCTCACCATGACAGCCCCCTCCCCCCGCCGCCAGTTTTTGTTCCTGTCCCTTTCCACCCTCCTTTTCATCCGCAGGTTTGAACTTTTCAAATGCTTTGTTGAATTTTGATACGATAATTGTCATGGGGAGGGCGAGGTACACCATGGAAACAAAGACGAGAATGCTCGCGACGAGTTTTCCACCCCATGTCTCTGGGAACATGTCACCGTAACCCACCTGGAGGAGAGAGGAGAATATTATGTAGGGTGTTTCCAGTGGGAATGGGGAGAATTTATAGTTTTCAGAGGAAATTTAGGAGAATCGCCCAGCCTGCAAAATATGTCAGCGGCCTGTGAGATGTTTGAGTGGGAAATTGTATTAGTGACAAAAATAACCCCGCGCTGCTATTCGACGTTCGTTTCATGTTTTTCCTTTTGTTCGGATTGGGATATCGGCCTCAATCTCAGGGAGGAAATGTTATGATAGCACAGCCGTCATACTCATATGCCTTTGAATAATCGACGGTATCTATTAAGTTCTTTCGGCCATGATTAATCATTCTTATTTCTGTGGTAGTTTATTTTATGAAAGGTTTGCAGTATGTGGCCAGATGGTTGTAATGAGCGGAAATTCTGACATTTTCTCTGCACCGAGTCATTACTGTAAATACCATTACCACTTTCTAAAAGTAATAATCATGGCCGTGCTTATTCGATGTCGTTGTATGTAATTGCTACCATGCAAAATCGAGCATTTCAAATCATGGAATAGATGAATGATGTCACTCCATGAAGACATAGCGGGCATGCATATTTTCCCGAAAGGGCGAAAAAACCAGAAATTAAAGGGCCAAACTAAAGAGCGGTTCATAGAAGTTTGCAGCAAGAATTGCCATTCTTTCGCATCAATCTCTACTGTGGTTACTAAAGAGCAGCCGTTTTTTGAGTATTAAAGTCACGCAAATCAATACACGCGGCGCAAGCATTACCAATTGTTCTAGTGTTTTTCCGGCTTTTTGAGGGTTTCGAACGCTTTGTTAAATTTGGACACAATGATGGTCATGGGCAGTGCTAAGAAGACCATTGAGCAGAATGTCAGGATGCTGGTTACGAACTTTCCCATGGCAGTTTCCGGGAACATGTCCCCGTATCCGACCTAAACCGTGGGACATGGTTTTAGTTTGTGTGTGATACGATATATTTCCACAATCAACCCTATCCTATAAACCATCCTATGTTACTGCTGAAATATCATTATTTCGCCACTCCTAATTACGGTCTAATTACTCCATGCTACCTTGGGTCACCTTGGCAACCTCAATAGTTCCAATGACGACAAAACGACACTTACCGTTGACATGGATACGACACTCCACCAACACGAGTGCATGATCGACTTGAACTTTGTTCCCTCTTGTTCATGTTCGATGTAGAACATGATAGTCCCAAATATGAACACACCCATCAGCCAGATAACAAGGAGCATGGCTAACTCGTACACACAGTCCAACAACACCTGTTAACATATATCAATTTCAATTGAATTATGTCAGTAAAGTGTTGTCAATAGTGAAAATTGATTATTAATGTGTCGTCAGTAGGTAGTGTCGTGTCATGAATGTGTTGTTAGGAGTGTCTTGTCAGTATTCATGATTATTTGCTGTCAATTTCAATGTGTCAATGTGTCAATTGCAATGTGTCATCGCTATTTTACCTGGATCATCAGAATCAATCGACCGCTGTGACGGATAAGTTTCAGTACCCTGGTTATTCTGAATATCCTGAGAGTAAAAGATAGTTTTGAGAACATCTCTAAACTTTATAGTTATTGTTAACATGGCTTTTTTTTCACCACAGAATCACTTAAGAATCCCTTCTCATTCCTCTCACCTCAATATTTTGAAGGGCATGATGACGTTGTTGTTCATTGCTCCTGATCGCATAAATCCACCCATGGATAACTCGAGATAAAACGGCATGATAGCCAGGAAGTCGAACCAGTTTAGGGGTTTCCTGAAGAATGCTCTCACATCCTGCGGAATAGAGACGTGCAATAGGAGGAACATGTTGAGTAAGTAGAGGTAGGGGGAATATGAAGTTGAGTGAGGTATAGATTGACTTCATTGGACTACATCGCAGTATTCTTCATTTGCCCCTTGCTAGGGAATACGTTTTCAAATCAATTTTTAGAGTGGTATAATATGGAAGTTGATATTGACAAAGACTTGACAGGAACATGTCTTTCTGATAGGAATTAGCTGTACTTACTGGCGCCACTATACATCGTAGAACAATATCAAGAGTGAAGAACGTGACACAACAGGCATCAACAGCGAAATAGGGCGTGTTTGTATCCCCTGGACTTCGATTCTTGTTCCCATACGATTCTACTACCTGGATTGAGCGTTGCCATGGTTATGGTTTTGTTGCCATGGTAGCCGCATGGTGTTCCCATTGTCATGAGACGCATGATTCATGATTCTTGAAAATGAATTTCTTAGACCTAACATACCAAATTAACAACACTGCACAAGATGACGAATATGTCAATGGACGCCCAGATTCGAGCTCCGAAACTCGATTTTGGTTTGTTCAGAAAAACGTAAATCGTTCTCTGCACTTTTCCCCATCGGAAGTCGTGAGGTGCCTGTGATATATTGGAATAAGGGTCAAAATGCCTGCTTTAGGTATTGGATATGATTATCATGCATTCCATGGCGAACCTTTTGAACATCTTCGACCATGATGAAACCGTTTTCCACTGGCTTTGGTTCTGGTGAGATACACCAGAAATCTAGTTCCTGCGAGAGAGTTGCCTGACTCTTCTCACTATATGTCCTCCTTGACACCACTTGAATCACTTGAATTTCAAACTATGCACTCCATTAACACTACTCATTCCATGGACACCACTGTACTCACTCTATTGACACTACTCCATGCTTGACACCACCCACTCCATTGACACCACTCATTCCATTGACACCACTCACTCCATTGACACCACTCACTCCATTGACACCATTTACTTCATTGACACCACTCACTCCATTGA
>CAMPET010000022.1:49657-69868 GCA_946803715.1 Beroe ovata | reverse complement strand
CCCACCCCCCACCCACCCCACCCCCACAACCCCCCACACACCCACACCCACACACACACACACACCCACACACACACACACACACACACACACACACACACACACACATACACACGTGTATTCCGCGTGTATATACACACGTGTGTGCAGGTACCTATACACGCGAGTAGGATCGCGCCGAGATTGAGCAAGTTTTGCTCCACTGAATCTGCGTATAATGTATACCGGCATGCAACACAATGTATAGCAACTATATAAATACAACTAACAATTAAGTAAATTGGCTTATCTTATTGTGACTATAATAAGGTTCGTAGTGGAGTAAGATTCTTACTACCAGTGTGTCTTCAGAATACAGATGGCATAAGAGCTAATAGATTTGCCGGGGACTGGGGAGGTAATAACTTGAAACAGCTTCTCCCTGGGTCATATCAAAGCAGAATGCAGATGCGCACTGAAAATGAGAGCTCCCCCTGCAAGCAAGAGAGTTATAGAGATTCGCCGTAAGAATCAAATTCTCGGAATATAGAGAGTTAGCTGCGACAGAAAGTATGGTTGCAGCGCTAGGCCCGCGTATGGAATAGAGATAACCACCATATGAGCTGCACCTGCTGAGGACTATAATAATTGTTACCAACTCCATGCAGTATTTTGAACCTGGGTGCATCTTACTATGCGATCTGCCCAAGTTTAAAGTAGGACCTATCTCTCGGTAGGTCGTAACAATGGATCACCAATCTTTTATCATCATATGATAATGGATTTTCTTTTGTCAGCGTGAGCTGGTACATTGTCATTATGAAGTCCGTGTGTGTGTGTGCGTCACTTATGGTAGGTATTAGCAGTGGGATCAGCGACGGCATCCACTAGCCCATGAATATAGTCATAAGAATCGGATTGTAGCACCGTGCGTCTATAACTGCTATATCGGTGTGTCTGTGATACAGCGGGGGTGTTATTATGAAGGAGCAACAGCAGGCGCAGGTTAAGCCGAGCTCATCCCAGGAAATTGTTATACTCAACATGGCAGTCATCAGCTTCAGGTAATTACGATGTAGGTACCCACAGAGGGGCAGGTGATAAATTGTCCGAGTTCAAATTAGGGAGGATAATTAGCATCAATTCTGGTTGAGTAAGTTTCTCATTTCATGCAAATGAACTTGAAGTTAGAGGAAAGTTACAGCCTAGCCTATAGCGTGCAGTGAGCTATGCCGGAAGCAGCATATGTGATCGCAGCACAACAATTTACATGTGCATTGTGCAGCATGTTTCCACTTAAATTTTGTGTCGGGGTTACAATCAGATGGAATATACGGAGACTATTATGAACGACTGTTGCATGATTTACAAATCCTGTCTAGTGAGATCCAGACATGAACCATTGGTGAACTTAGTGCGAATAATCATGTCAATTTCGTGTGGATTGTTCAGACATTCATTGGTCGCCAGGGCAACGCGCGTGCAAGTCACGTGGCCCTAACTCGGTTGGAATACTGCAGGGTCGCTCTTTCACCAGGCTGCTGGATCAGCACATTATAAGGAAGCAAATCCGATTGATTTACAAACAGCTAAACAGGGGTGAAGAAAGATTGATGTATGAATTCTTGATTATACATACTTTGAACACACTTTGACACTAACGATATCTAATACCTACTGATAGATTATCTATGGATTTCAACCGAACATTCCCATTGCCCATGTAACTTTTACAATACTAACTGATCATTGCTCCACTGCTTGCAGTTGCTGCCATGATAGTGATTCTGCAGCAGACCCCACTCTAATCTGATCGAGATCCCCAGGCAACTAACACTGTCGCTATTTCCTGATCCATCGATTGATAGCTTCCTGAGTTGGCGTTATCAGCATCACGTGAATACTAATGATCTTACCACATGCCTCCAAATAGAAATTGGAGATATAGCTGATGGCTCATAGTTAAATCCATCGATAAGAAACATAGATTTTAGCGAATCAGAAACGCGTGGGTTGATTAAGAAAAAGGAGTGATGTGATTGGCTCATACTACGGCCATCCCTCCTCTTCCCAGCTTTGAGGGTACGATAAACACAGGGTCGCGGGCAAAATCTCACGGATCAAAAGCTGTATGCGTTCATATATTGTACGCTGATCAGTGATCATGACTGATGGCAGATTTTTGGGAGTTTCGTACGAATTACAGCACTTGAGTCCACCTGCACCAGACATAGCCCTACCCTGAACAGTGATCATGATGTAACATTTGCTGCAGATTATCAGCACCAATTTCTGTAGATAAATCTAATCCTACTGTAGTTAGATCCAAAATTTTTCCATCCCATATTATGCAAAGTTATGAATGATAGGAAACATATCCGTACAGCAAGGAACAAACTCGTGGAGTGAAAATGGACATAATCAGTAATCATAGGATCTATAATCAGCGGCCAAAAATTTTATTCAACTCATTTGCATTAACCAGGCATTAAGATAACTGCTGGCGGTTTGACTGTTCATATGCATCATGGGTAAAAGGTATTGCCCAACTACAAGCACACTGATGTTCGCTCCGTGCTGATCTTTGTAAGCCGAACCATGCCACGAAATTGAATATCTAGAAATTTTATACTGATACCTACATTACTTGTCGACGAAGCTCACATCAAGAGAAACCTGCATTGGACAGTTTCAAGCAAATACCTACTTCTACTCAATTTTTCGTTGATCTGTCTTCGCAGGATAGCATTTACACCGTCAGTTTAAACCACCCATCCGTCTATTTTCAATCGACTATTAATTAGGAGCTAACAGTATGTTCTTGATTTTGTCTGAACATGTATAATGTATATCAACTTACCGAGCTTATTAATGACGGTTCCCTATTGAGAAAAGGTGTTTAATGTTTATTTTATTTCATGAGAACATTCTGAATCATAAAACTTCGACCGTCGAACGCATGACAACACAAGTCCAGGAACGAATTGAGAAACACAATTATTTTCGCATTTCTGCATTTCATCTCCATATTATACATTCGTTGTGAATGTTTGATGCCAGAAGACAAGAAATTGAGCACCACAATAAGATAAATATGCTTAGCAATTCCTGGCACATTATAATGAAAGTGTTGTGCTAATTAGCGGTGATCACTCTTACTTTAACTGACGGCCTGGCGATTCGCGATGCAGTAGACACCAGATAGTAGACACCAGACAGTCTGACAGTAGACACCAGACAGTAGACACCAGATAGTAGACACCAGACAGTAGACACCAGACAGTAGACACAACACTCAACAGTTGACACCAGACAATAGACACCAGAAAGTAGACACCAGACAGTAGGCACCAGCAACATCATACAGGTAAACTTTACACTTAAAGTCCATGTCCAACCCTTCAATCAACAGGGTTTTCTTTATGTCAGAGTTTTCTTTCTATTTGTGACACTATTTCATCAAGATTAATAAGCCTTCGATTTGGCCTTGACGTCTCGGCTTAGCTCAATAACTCGAATCGGCATGACGAATCTCGCTAGAGAGCAAGTAATATTCGTACGTGCGATGTCGTACACACTAACAATGATCTTTTCTGTCCAGTGCCGAAATAGACATTTCAATCAGTAATAAACGCTGCGCGGCGTGTCTGTTACCGCGTGAACGTCGGTATGCTCGCACGGATTTATTTTCTCGGGCTTCTTATCCTTCAAGTTTACTGTTGAATTTTTGTTGCCTGAAAATGTCAGGCCCTCTGGCCATGACGCGAACCGGCAGTAAACAACTTCTTGTCCATGTCAGATGTTATAGTTACCTGACCTGTTTCTCGCGCGCGCGCCTTCATTGCATCGAACGGCGAAACAGGCCTGTTTTGGCCTTCGATGAAGGCCAAGGCGCGCGAGAAACAGAGGTCAGATAAAATCTGACAAATTCAATCAACAATGTCGAGTTGACCAGTTGACAACTGAGAACGAAGCGCTATACTATCATGTAATAGAGAAGCGTCCAAAAGTTGTTTCGAAACTACTAACTAATCGCATGAATTCAACAGATACATTTAATTAATACCTATTACAACCTGAACCAATTAATATAATCTTGGAACAGTGAAACACTGTAACGTGATCTAATACTTTTGTTACCATTACCAAAACCCGTACACTGTACACGAAACCTCGATTTTACCAATCTCTTAACTATTACTCAGTATCAAAAAATTTCGAGGAAAACGCCTTGATACAATTGTCCTTGAAGTTGAAAATGAAAGAAAGGGCTTATTGAAATGGCTCGCGCTGAGAAAGGTATCTCAGTTTCTTTGTTATTTTATTGCAAAATTAATGCAAATGGGCACATATTATTATTATTATTACATTATCGAAAATTCCCCATCTTAATCCCATCTCTACCTCCGAACCAATAACCAACAACAATTCCAGGTTGCAGACGTAGCAGTCAGTTTCAATGATTGTATTTGTTCCGAAGAGCATTGGTTATTCAGTTCAGCTCTCGCATCGCAACATCGACATTCAACACTCGACAGTCACGACCCGCCAGAAACATGATTTTCAAATCTGCACATGAATTGCTCTCTCTCTCATCCGTCCCTCAGTCGGAGACTGTTCACGTCATACCACGTGACATTCTCCGGACATGTGCCACGCTCCTCATCCAAATCACAAGGCTTCACTCCGCAAGACTTTGAACAGGTGTCACGTCTTTTCCGTTCGGTAAAGACTGTCGGAGACCTAAAAAAGAGGTTAACGAGGAAAGGAGTCAATGTGTGACAATAGGCAATCAACTCTGTGAATGTGATAACAGAGTGGTCTGTACGAAACCCCACGGCTTCGATTCCTTGCCGTACAGCAAGGAATCGCCACCGCGTTTGCCAGGCTAGGCTCATAACCACTCTGTTTTAGTCAAACAGTGTTCGACATTCGACAATATGGGAAACCAAGAAGTACCTGAGTTTCGTTGATTTCTTTGTTCGTCTGTGCCTCTGAGAACCGCTCATGTCCAGTGCACCGTCAGCAATGTTGGTGACCATATCCTCCCAATCGAGGAGCCCTGATTTGTTACCTGCACACAGAGGGTGGGTAAATATGACCACGTGATGTACACGTGATGTCATACACATGACGTCATACACCACACGTGATCGCAGATCATACGGGGAACTTACCTCCAGACCGGTACTTGCTGGCTATTCTCTGAATATCATTCTGTGCTTTCTCAATGTGGTCCTCTGAGTCGCTATCAAACTTATCCAACATGAAGTCCAGCTCTACATTAAACGAACCGCCATCCCTAGAAATAATAATTAAATCAACTTCAGAATGTTCCCATTTTCCATTTTATCGATCACCAATTTTGTCGGGCACTTACGCAGTTTTAGGGGGAATAACTGCCGGGCTTTTGGAATTCTGGACTTTCACATCATGTTCGTAAACATAGCATTCCTCTGCGTTGAACATACCGTACCTGCGTTAACATTTGAAAGTACGGTATAGACGGAGGGACAAATCACAAAGTGCACATATTTTCAAGCTCCTACCTCGGTATAAGAACATTCTTCTGTGGTGGAGTTGTGTGACTAGACCCCGGGACATGGTAGTGACCACAGAATTGAGCAGACAGACACTTGTACTTCGTCTGAGAGAAGGTTGTCATGTGACACTTTTGAAATAATTTAATCTCTGTCAAAATGTATGAGATCTTGATGTTGAGCAGTTTTGTAGCGAGGGATTTTTGCGAACAGTGATATCATACCTCTAGACCAGTAGCAGAACTTTTCCCAACTGTGATTTTCCGTATTGGTGAGAGCGAGTTTTCATAGTTCATCGTTGTTTCTGATGCAAACAATAATCATTGGAATTCAACATATTCTGTTCTCACATATCGAATCTTGAGAATCAAACAGCCTGTTTAATTATTTGTTCGAAGTAATAAGTCTCGATTCTGATACTTATAAAACTGCTGTCCAGATTGAATTTGCTGTCCAGATTGAATTTGCTGTCCAGATTGAATTTGCTGTCCAGATTGAATTTGTGCGTATGCTATCATATCTGTTATATGTCCTGTACGCGCGCTCGTACGTTCGTGCGCGCCGCGCACCTGAAACTGATGGTCACATCATTTTGACTTTGCGCGTTACGCTAAGTATCAAGTGCTTTCGGCGTGTACAATCGAGTATCGACAAGCTTGTTTTCATGTAAATACAGAATTCACAATTGCAATCAAGGTTTAAAATGTTTGACCATTTGCGACTCACACTTGCAGCAAAAAGACGTGGACATTCTTATTCGACAAGCAATGCAAAATATGATAGCCACTTTAACATAACGAAACCTGCTATATGACTAAGAAGATAGGTATCTATATTTTATGAGTACAAATAATATTCGATATTCATCCGATATTACTGATACTAAGTAGTGATGCTATCATGCTGTACACACACGCTTCATGATCATTTTCTAATGAGATAAAGTTACCTGGATGAAAATTGGAGTTATCTATTGAATGCTAAGCTGGGGGCTTCCCACTAATAAGCTGTTGCCTAAAAACTTTCATTATTGCCAGTAGATGTGTGTATTCATACCACGAGTTTTGCAGCTTCAGGATTATTGGATTACACGGCGACCCATGCTGTAACAATCAATGAGATGAACTTGCATCGTGTAACACGTCATGTAACACTCTAACTTAACACGTGATACTATAACAACTTGGTTATTTGATTATTTGCACGTGTTTATTGAGCCTACATATTGTGTAACGTAATACACTCAGCAATACCAATCTAGCTTGATGTAACTTGATACGGTGTCATTTTCAGTGTGTCTTTGACATGTTATTCCACCATTGCCATGGTTACAATATCACTCCCTATAGGGCACGGATCAAAACACACAGCAACCTCCGACAACATGGATCAAAACACACAGCCAGTCAGCAACCACCGCTGTATTTTGGACGTTGTATTTTGGACGTTGTATTTTGGACGTTGTATTTTGGACGTTGTATTGTGGACGTTGTCACGGCGTGGCCTGTTCGTGATAATCCCAAGCGTCACAAAAACCATAGTAATTAGGTATGACATATTCAACATAAAAGAGACAAGGCACAAACCAATGAACATAGAACAACTGATAAATGTTGGACTTTGACACTGTGCATAGCACGGAAGCGGATTGTGAATGGGTATTATTCCCTGAAGTAAATACGTCCAAGTACAAATATTGATGAAGGAGCAAGATATAAGATAGGATAGAATCATGCGATTATCTTGTGGTTGTTGTATGTCTGGAGTCGGAGGGACCACTGAATTAACAAACAACATTATAAAGAGATGCGTGGGGGTGTATATTTTGTAATTTGTTGTGTAGCGCGAAACAAACGTTTCAATTCTCAGTCTGCTATAATGAGAGCGAGTTGAGATTTTATATCTGTCGCATGACGTCATCATGACTAAGAATAATATGAAAATCGCGCTCGATTCTCGTTTCAAGGAGAAATATGCCGGATCTCCTTAGGGGCGAATATTTGAGCTTTGGTAAACATTGAGTTGTGACAAGTGGTACCTACCCTTGCGGTAAGGTCTCCTGTGAAGTACAGCTATTTCCTCGTCACTTGCCTGGGTGGGCTGGAAATGGATGAATGTGTTCACTGACGTAGTATACATAGTAATGTATATTATTGAATAGTACATACTTGTACTATATACCTAGCGTATGTGCGCACCAGTGTGACCCAGGGTAACTGGACTGGGAATGGAAATGGGATCGGCAAGCCGTAAAGCAATGAAACGAACCTTCGAGGTGACCTTCTTCCCTTTCTTAGAGTCTGTCGGGCTTACTGAAACATGCATAAATTAGTACAACACGAGCTTTTCAAACATGACTTCGAAATACAAAACACAAATTATCAACTGTGGACGACTATCAGCATTCAGCACACAACGTATCATCAATTTGATCGATAATACAACACATTTTATTTCGTATTATTAACGGCAATAGATTGTACAAAAGTTTAATTCCTTTGAATCAGTAATGCTCATGCTGGCACAAGTAGCACTTTTCGAGCTTCTGATTACTTAGAAGAGTAGTTGAAACTGAATTTTATACAGTTTTCAAACCTAAGCAGCACAATTGTTTTAGCAAATATGACAATGCCAACCGAGGTAAGAAATCGCATAATTTATGCAAAAAATGACAGTAAAATTCTTTTTCTACGCTTATATTGGATACAGAGGATGGCCATCCTCTGTATCCAATATAAGCGTAGATGGAAGACATCGATGGAAGACAATTGCCAGCCATAATTAGCGTGCTTATGAAAAGCATGATGAAGTGTATTGCTGGCTGAACTTTTAATATAAGATATACTACATATAGCATCGCCAATTGCAGGTTCTGAGCGGCGATAGCACATATCATATCGCTATCAATGCTCACTAGTCACTGACATGTCCTTAAAACTGCAATACGTATAATCTCTCATTTCATTACGGGCCTCAAGTCTCAATCCGTATATATAACATAACGCTATTCAATGGTGCTCTGGATTTCTTGTCAAGCAAATATAACATTATGCTTGGATTCTTAGTGGGTTGATCATTGCTTGTCTCCAGACCAATCAGAAGAACATTTCTATGGAATCTATGGAGCTCAGTTGGGTGAGGATAAAACCTCTTTAGATCTACATACTGCTTAATGCGTGTAAACGTTGAAATAAAACATGGAAAATCGTTATGTAAACTGAAGTGGTCTGCTGATTACCTGCATAGTAAATTAAACTGCCAGACATTCTGCAATCAAATGTTATATGTTCAACAAACAAGATTGTAATAAACTGGAACTATTTCAGGAAAAGCATCACCATAACTTATACATGACATTCAGCTTTACGTCAATCATTCTCTGAACTGTGTATGGTGGAAAGCCTGCTTTTTAATTCAATCACTCTATTCAAAATCTGAATCTGATTACAGGTGGCAATTGCGTCAAATTGCTTGCATGAGTTTAAACAAGTTTTGTCAAGGTGATGATCACCCTGTTGTTAAATATCATGATGTGTTAACAAATAGAGCTTAGTTTTACAGATCAAATAATATCTCACCTGATGCTTGGGTCGGAGTCGACTCTGACCTTTTCTCATGTCTCTGAAAACAAAAATTCAAAATAACATGGGCTGGAAAGAGATTCTAACGAAGATAAGGTGTTGCTCTTGTAAGTTTTTAGGTTGGACTTCCCAATGAAGAGTGAGTTTTACATAATAATAAAAGTATTATTTTCGATTCAGGATCATATGATCATGAACTTCTGAGTTCCATCCTCTATAATTGGCAATGAACCAGATATTATCATCCAAACATGGTTAGATGGTTTGTTATTGTAAATCTGGGACTCACGGGTGTCACATTGGGAGTTGTGTGGATCTGTTTAGAGAATTTTGGTTGCTTGGGAACATGGCAGCACCCAACAATTCCCCTACATTCACTAACTGTAGGAGTGAGAGGCTTCTCTGTTATCATCAGAGGCTGCAACCTTAGTAATTTTATCAGTTATGAGTCTAAAACAAGGACACCAAACTAATATGGCAACTGAATACACTGATTGTATGAACCTCGCTTTCAAAAGCCATCCCATGTACTGAGTATTTTCCCTCTTGTTATGTGATTCTATTCTTCTGACAACAGCACTTTTAACTCTTCTTACACTTGCATCAATACTTGCTACCATATCTTTGTTAGGACTGGGTACCTAGGAATGAACCAAAATGAGTGGGTTACAGTCAAAAACATGCTGATATTTTTCAAACACATAATGGGATGCTAAAACAGAACCTTTCTCCTTGCATAAGCTGATTCAGTTGGTGGTATCTGTTTGAAAGGCTGTTGAATTGGAGATACAGTTGGTTTATTCAATTTTGTAGGAAACAAGGCAATTGGTTTGATGAAAGAAGAAGTCTGATTGACTCTTGAAGGGAATACTATTGTTCTTGTTGACACTCTGCTCTGAACCATATCTTCTTGGTAAGGAACAAATATAATACCTTGGGTACCCTAGGCAATGCTTATGTTTAGTTATCATAATGGAGACATTTTCAGAGATACCATCAGATAAATTAGATAACGCAGGTACCTAACTAATCAATGCTAGTTTATACAAACATATTTGAGAAGGGAGGGTCACACTTTAAGGAGATCCTGAAGAAAAGACTAAATGTCTCAATACATTTGTTATGAAAAGTGCATAAGATAAAATAAATAGGAGGATTACGGTATTCAACCATCTGAATTCTCTATAACACTGAAAAGAAACACTCACAGTCATTTCAAAAAACGCCACCTATAAACTCTGGTGTCCAATAAATCCAAAGAAAGAGAACAATCACATTTAGAGGAAGAAGAGCTGCTAACCAATGTTAACACCCTTTTTCTTTGCAACCATGGACGCATACTTACTGTTAATATACTACCATAATGTATAATTGAGTACTTTATTACTTCAGTACTTCACATGACAAGAATAGTAGGATCGATGCAGTCATGCGACACGGCGCGCATATTTTTGATGGTCATGATCAAATCATTTGACTGTCGAATGAATAATATTGAATAAGCAGTGTATGTGCACTGCACACGCGTTGCGCGCCTTCATTCTACTCTATTTCATTAAATTAAAGTTGCGAAAAGTTGTCAGATTTTATCTGACCTCAGTTTCTCGCGCGCGGCGCGCGCCTTCATCGAAGGCGCGCTCGATGAAGGCGCGCTCGCGCGAGAAACAGGTCAGGTAACATTTGACAAGCGAAAGGGCTAGGAAACGCCTAGGCCTAGCCTAGCGCGGCGCGCGCGGAGTATATGATTCATGCAAACGCAGCGCGGCCGCGGTGCAAAAAAGAAAATCAACTATATATAATGTATAACGAATTATAAATCATTTTCATCCTGTCGCGCCGCGCGATGTCAACTTCTATTCCAATTCCGTTATATCGATTGCAATTGCTTATGTTCAACTTAAGAGGCAAACGCGGATATAATCTGTTGCGCGCGATCAGTAATATAGGGACAGATGCAACAGAGAAATAGGAGTCAAATAAGTGATGGTAATTTGAACTAATTTTTGCTT
Organism: Beroe ovata; assembly: GCA_946803715.1. Taxonomy (NCBI): domain Eukaryota; kingdom Metazoa; phylum Ctenophora; class Nuda; order Beroida; family Beroidae; genus Beroe; species Beroe ovata. The sequence goes on along the minus strand of CAMPET010000022.1, from coordinate 58,759 downwards.
AAAATTTTTGCTAAAAATTTTTGCTAAAAATTCACGTTATAATTATATCTGTTGAGTGACATGATGAATATTTGCACAATTATCTAATCGCATGGCATACTTATACTACTCATATCGATGAGGTCCTTGATAACTTGTTTTAATCAGTTCCTCTCATAAAAAATACTTATACCAGTATATTTCCCTCCTTGTTAGCTAACATAATTTTAGATAATAATTATACTATGTCCTAAACTAACCTCATTGAATTATCTGATTATCTGAACCATCTCCAATACACTCATTAGCAATTATGGACAATATTTTTATTGAAAATTTGATTTAACTTCACCAATGACAGTGAGGAGATTCTTCCTATCATCACTTCCTTGAAGATTGAGTTGATTCAGAGTAGTGAACCTGGATCGAAAAGGGATGGTTTTGAAATGATGAAAACTTCTGTATGCTATTGTAATCCTTGCATAAGCTGAAAAGGTGTGCTTCATTGCACTTCAGCGTTTTCATCTGTCTTTTTTGTCCCATTTTCACACTTAGCCATAATTACCATGAATATATTAAGAACATTGCATACATGACCCACTAATCACATGACCCACGAATCATTTGATATCTTTATGATTTTCGTGAGCATTCTAGGACTCAAGCATATTAGCAGAATATAAAGTTGAGCTATCTACTTACCAATCATCAACTACCCCCTGAGGAAATAGCAAACCATAAAAATGAAGCAATGCCCAGCATTCACTGCCCTCAGGAACACCTACTGGCTTCAAATTTAAACAGAGTAAAAACCTTTTTTTTAACAGAACCGGATGTTTTAAAAGACACAATTCAAGACACACCAATTCAAAACACCACAATTCAAAAGGCCAATCTCGCCAAGATCACAAAAGAAGACTCAATAATCAATATTCAGGGAAACAACTGACAAAGAAGCAGATAAGTTGTTGCACGCATCATTCTGGGGGTGGGCTTTGCACAGTGAGCCCAGTGTAACCTCAAAAAAGATAGGGATATTGGGGAAATATTGCTACAATCTAACCTATAGATGTCAGTGATGATGAATGTGACTTATAGTGAGGGTAGCTGGCGATAGCAAGTTGATCAGTAATGTACTTACATCCCTCTCGGCCCAAATGATCATGGCACAGCTCTGAGGAATAAAAAAATCTCAGTGATCCATATGCTGAGCCTGGCGATGAACTCCATTGACAATAAATTTGTCTGTTTAGGATGAATCGGCCACATAGTAGGAGGTCCGATGGGTCTGAAGCAGAGCAGGAGAGGTTGCAAGAAGTGAATGAACTAAGTAAGTGTTATAGTTTTCTGTTTCCTGATCAATAATGGTATTGTTGGGCGGAGGGGTCACAATTAATCCTTTTGAACATGTGCCAGACTTTCTCGATTTCATTGGTATTATTGGTCAATGTCGTGTGACAAAGAAATAATGAAGCTTCCAATTATACTATTGTCAATTGATCAGCCAATACGTTACACCCGAATTCATGACTAGCCTTGATCAAAAATGTAACTTAACTGTTGACTAATCGTTAATTACTCTTGTTTTCCAGAGATGGAGCTGACAAAGTTGCAGCAACAATACAGAATCATGTCAAGTGGAACGAAGGCCTATTGTGAAGAAGCTCAAAATGCTATTAGAAAACAAAAGTATGTCACTGATGTCTGTGACCTAGATAATGAAGATATTTTTTGAAACTGACATCATTTAGCAAGCATCGGTTAATGGCCTTGGAGAAAAATAGTACAAACTGTAATGAGTTCAGATTTTCTCCTGACATTGATATGATATTTTCAGACAATCAATCGCACAACTTCAGAAGGAGGAACAGGAACTTCTCAAAGAACTAAATCTTGCAAGAAGTACTCAGAACCAGATCAAGGTAGGCCCAACTTCATATACATTTCAGAAAACTTTCAAGCATCACATAAAAAAGCATTGCATTGATCAAGAAGTTATTCTTAATTCTACTGGAAAATGATCTGATTTCTCAGGATAAAGGAACTGTTGATAAGTTGAAAGGCCTGAAAGAGAAAGAAGGTATGAATGAAAGAACCATAATATCTCGATGACTATAAAATTAAAGTTAGCATTAGGAACTTGGTCTATCACTTGTATTGTCAAACGTTCAAATCACCTAGAGGAGAACATGTTGAAGATTGAAGAAGAAAAGGAAAAGATCAAGAACTTCGATTTCCAGGTTTGTAGGCACATCGACGATTTTCTTACCAACAGTTTTTAGACAAGTTGTGTTGCTTCAATATTGAGGCAACAGAAATGACCGAATTCCATCTTCAGATTAAGAAGATGGAGAAAGCAAAGAGGGACCAGCATAAGAACATGGGAGGGTAGGGAATTCCGATATACCCTCACACCATGACATCTTTCCATGAGATGGGGACTACTGAATGCTGATATATCTATCCCTATTTCAGTGTCCATATGAGTCAGCAAGTGCAAGTTGCGGCCAAGAAACAAGTTGCTGTCCTGGAGAATCGACTTGATCAAGCTCTCAAGAGGTTTAACTCCATCTTGGCTGATAACAAGAAAAAGAGGGGACTTATCGACCATCTGAGACAAGAGAAAGTCATCTTTGAAAACTTGTTCAAGAAACTTGAGAAGGTTTTCGTTTTCACCTCGACTCTTAACTTCTGATCTGATAGATTTGTTAGTCGCTGTACAGACATCATTAGGTTAGTGGTATATGTCTCTCACTTTGTTCAACTTCGTACTGTTCCAGGAACTTGCTGATACGAAGAAAGAGATTGCTATCATCACTGAAGACAGTACGGCTGCTTACGATCAGAGGTATGCTATATCTCTGTGGATGCATTGGTCATTGACTTCAATCCACGCCCTACAGGACACAGGTCATACAATGCTTTCTATTCCGGGAAATGAGCATTTTCCATTCCAGAGACGAAGCTCAAGCTAAGATGCTTGCGCTGAAAGAGAAATCTGACAAGGAAATGATCCAATACAACGTGGAATTGAAGGAGATACGGAGGATCTTGGAACATGATAGGAAGTTGAAGGAGTTCATGACAGTCAAAGCTCAAGAGAGAGAAATGGATGAGGAGAGCTTGGCACGCAAGAGGAAGAAGGATGCTGCAGAGAAGGCTGAGAAAGCAGAGGAAGCTATTACGGTGAGAATTGTTTGTGAAATCATTAACTCAATTGATATATTTCACTTCATGTGAATTTCTTCTTCTCTGATGTATATGAAAAAGATTGATCTGTATTACAAGTCAATATTCAACTTACGGTTACAATTATGTAATTTAATGATTTGATTGATTTCAGACTTACGAACAAGCATTTGAGAAGATCAGGGAAGTTACATCAATTCAGGATACAGACAAACTTGTTAAACGATTTATTGAAGGTATGTTCCATGTGGTCACCAAACGCACGATATTCATAATTCTGCGGAAATTAGCCAATTCGTGTCGGTACCACAGAATTTGACATTCCGTGGACGGCGCGAAGCAAAACTTGCTGATATTAATTTTTGCGCGCGCGCAAATTGCTGCTGTTGTCGTGGAAACAAAATGAAAGCCGCGCTTTGTTTTACCGTTACGCTGTATGGTTGTTTATTCATTCTTATAGCCGCAGGAACATACTATACATCAGATTTGATGATTGGATAAGCATGCACCAATGTTGAATCTATGTATAAATGTATTAATTGTTTCAGTTGAGGACCAGAACTTTGCGTTATTCAACTACGTCAACGAATTGAACAACTCCATTGAGACTATACAAGAGCAGATCAACACGGTAAGTTTCTTTCTTTTAGAGATCTGGGACCAATTTTGGCTCCCTTACATTTATTCAGACAAGATAAACGAGATTTGTTGTGCACTAAAGAATTAAATAATCCCATCATTACACCAAAATTGGCCAATTTCGACCATGAAACCAATCACAAATATCAAATAATATGAAGGGAATAGATTCTGAATATAAAATTGATTCTATCCAAAGTCTTGATTTCTCGTCTCTGTACGAAAAGTCTCTTCATTTGTTGGAAGTATCATATCTTCATCTGTTGGAATCTAGAAAACCCACGTTGCCTCCTCTTCTCGTGTAGCTGGCTGAGGACATCCCGTCCCCACGACAACATCCTTAACTTCGGGGGGAGTGGGGCATCCCACGGCGCTCTCCCAGTCCCTCAGTCCCCAGTAGAACAAGGGGTTACCCTCTCTCCAGTACTTGGCCCCACATCTCTGAGCGTATGCCTGGGCCACCACACACCTCGGCTCTAGTTCAGGAGTGTACTGTCCCTTACACTGGTCCATCATGCACGTTTTCACGAAGTGAGCCGTGTCCTCTTCACCAACTGCCGCTCTGCACTCTGTGAAGACGGGTGCTGCGAACACACTCTCACACTCTCTCCTGACTTCCTCTATCTTATCACCACACACAGCAGTAACATCTCCAGTTGGGAAGGACGATCCACATCTTCCCAGAGGATCAATCTGCCAGCTGTCTCCGAACTCTTCCACACTGCTCGCTCTCTGACCCCTCCTCGTCACCATCTCGTTATCCCTTACACCGTCGTTATTACCGCACATTCCGCAAGTGGGCGTGGCCCGGGGAGTCTGGATGTGGACACCCACATATCCATCCCAGTCAATCACAATCTTGTGAGACATGATGACACTCGCACTCACTGTCTCCTGACTGAGTGTAGCGGTCAACCTCAGATTAGATCCGTCATAGAGAGCCGTGATGTTGTGTGTCGAGTCCTGGATCTCAATAACCTCCCCGGGCCTGTTCTTTGTCACGACCTTTTTCCCGTATCTGTTGATCAACCAGCCTCGCTGAACTTCGATAGACTCTGAAAAAGCGTTTTTTAAATAATAACATGCTGATAATTCCAGTGCCGTGCTGCCGGTTACGGAAAAACCAAATCAGTTCGAAACGATCATCATATGCCATCATCCTGACAGTTCACTTTCTTCTTACCGTCTCCGACGTAGAGCGTGACAGCCTCCAGACAAGAGCCACCCTCGCCGCACGCCGTCATCCTGCCGTATACAAACCAGCTGCCACTCTGACAGTCCATAGCCAGGAGATTATCACAGAGACCGGTGTAAGTGTAGGAAAAACCATCGTATGTGAGGAAGTGAGGGTCACCAGTCACCTGCAATGGGGTTTCTTGTGTCACGTGTGTGTCAGTGTCACGTTATAATAACACGTCATTATCACATGAGATAACGTGACATGACACGAAATGACGTATTGTCAAGAGTAGATCATCATGATAATGGTGAATACACACTCACAGAGCATGTTGAGCGTGGTCCGTCAACGAGGAATTGGTCGACCACGGGTAAAACGCTGACCACAGCTATGGTCGTTGTTGCAGTGTTTTTCATACAGTTAGTAGCTACACACTTGTATTCCCCAGCATTATCGTCAGTGATATCAGTCAACATAAGTACGTTTCCAGAACCAATTGCAACTCCGTTGTGGTACCACGTGACTGGAAGGGAAAGTTGGAATAATGCCAACGTCACGATGATATAATGTGGGAGCGTATTTCCCGTTCTGATGAACTTACTTATTGGCTCAGGGGTACCCTCCGCGAAACAAGAGAGGGAAAGGTCATCGCCTTCTTCAACCTCTGTATCTCCCAAGATGGTATCTTCCAGAATGGATGGCGCCTCAATGTCTGGACATCTGCCAAAGGACATGACCTCAACATCGAGCATGTTGTCTAAACAGGAGTCGAGCTTCATCTGAGAAATATGGGACATCTCATGAAGAACTGTCCGTCGGATGGAAACTACGTATTGTGAGGAGAAGTTAATTTGAGAGCAGAATTTATTAGGCATGGCTGGAAGGTATTTTACCTTGCAAACATTTGACTTGTCCTCGCAGTAGTTTGTACACACAGGGGCATTCTCAATCATGCTGAACGGTTCACAGGGAAGTGTACACTCACACGTGTGTCCAAATCCTGTCTCGTAGTCACCAACACACTCCTGATTTGGTGTCAGTGTCAGTGGTGTCATTGTGAGTGATATCAGAGTGAGTGGTGTCAGCGTGAGTTGTAGCTAGCGAATGGTGTCAGAGTAGTGTCTCGGTGAATGGATTTGAGCGGATTTTGAGAATGGCGCCATGCCAGAAAACGTGCAGGTTTTCTGCAGGAGATCCTGCATTCCTGCAGATTGTCAGATAATGTAATATGTGACGGTGAATATTATTCAATTATATTGCAATCCTGAATCAAAATAGGGATTTATGCAAAATTTCTACAATCGACTTAGCGCCACACGACTTCATGCGCTTATTATCAAAGGGTGTTATATGGAATGCCTAAAGTTTTGTATTTTGTAGATATTATTATTTGCGAGGAGTAGAGACAGCAAACTTATGTGATATGGCCGAATGAATGTGGCGAACAATAACTTTGCATAGGAAATAACCTGTAGTCCCGGGCAAGTGACACCCTCACACAGATCGAGCACGTGGAGGTAAGCATCGTGCTCGACACAGCCCTGTGGATTGCATGCTTGACACGTGTACCAGCCCTCATTGGATTTAGCCACGTTCTTGATTAGGTTTTCTGCCGTCTGACTCTGAACTCTGGCGTTTCCGAGGAATACCTGAGATGCCAAGTTCGAAAAATGGAATGGAAAACAAGCGGAGACGTGAAATTCGAGTCGGTTTCTTTCTCAAAAAGAAGATCGCGTCATCGCGTGCGAGACACTCACGCCATTGAACTCAGGCCGAATTACATCCTCCTTCTTAGTGATGGTAATCTGAGGAGAGGGTGCTCCCTTGGCTGTGCACTCGAATCTTCCTGCATCCCCGGGCTTCACGGTGATGTTCACAGGAGGACGGATAATAGTCGGGGTTGTCTGTAGGGGTCAATTGATGTGTGAGCGTTTCATTATGTGAATCCGCAAGTGGTGGGGGAATCGACTGTGATATGCATTATGTTTGAATAAGAAACACTTCCTTACCACAGTGTTGATGGGAGATTCCGTTGTTCCTTCGTATCCATCGGTCTGGGAAAATGAGCTGTTAGATCACAAAGTTCAAATGAAAACACACTAGATTAGTAAGGAGCACTAGATTTGTAATAGCCCTGCCACTCACCGCGAATTGGGAAACTTGCTCAGTGGCAGCCTCAGTCCCGAACTCCTCTGTCGTGAAGTACAGCTCCTCCGTTGCAAAAGTCGTGATATCCGGGGAGTATGCTGTGGTTGTTTCCTCTGCACTTGCAGTTGTCTTCACCTCCTGTTCCGGGGTGGGCGTGGCAGTCTTATATTGTGGGCAAAGATTGTCCCGGATCTCTTCCGTAATAAGGTCCCCAAACTGGCTGCATTTCTCGTAGTTCTGACAGAGTGTTGGTAGGTCTGCACGTGAGCAAAACTGCTCGTCTTGGTGATGGTCGGTTGCTATGGCAGCGAAACAGAGGGAGAAAATGAGGGTGCTGAGTAATCTCATGGTTGCGAGTACAAATGTGAACAATGTGTCCGGTCAAAGTGTGCTCTGTTGACGAAGTGGAGGCTTTATAAAGGAGCTACTCCACCCTACCCAATATAATAACGTAACGCCACGTGTAACCTTATGCGACCAACCAACGTGCGGTGAGCTGACCAATAGCAGAGCAGTACGCCGCTTACGTCATTCGCAATCATTGGACATGAGTGATGCAACGAACTACTTCCTCGATAATATGGCCTTGATCGGATTATCTCGCTGTATACTGTCTTCTACCAGGGAGAATTATTTTACCGGTTATGTAACATATTATGATGAGTTATTCTAGATAACGTGCTATTTATAGCATATTGCATGTCCCAATTTAACAGTAGTTACGTATATTTGTCGATTACAACCAAAACATTGATTAAAGTGAAGACATCATTTGCGGTTTTTGGTTTATATTAAACCGGAAATACGTCATATTTGCAATTGAGTCTATCGGGCAGTTATGAAGGAGATAAAATCAACTTTTATACGACATCTACATAAAGGTCGTGTGCAGCCGACAGGCTCATGTGTTAATTGCATGCAAATCACAAGAACTAAGATATCGACTCAAATCCTTACACTTTCTGAAATAACTTTGCTCAATGTTTTTTCTGTTCGGCAGGTGAAGGATGACATTGACAAGTTCAAGCTGGAATCTGTCGATCTAGAGAATGAGAGGAAGAAGATTCTGGGTGATTTGGAGGAAAAGTTGGAATCAACCACAACTCTGAAAGATGCTTACAACTTGAAGTACGACGGTACCATGAAGACACTCGATCAGCTCAAATCAGGTATCTAAGATCTTTACCAATTACCATAATAAGAAGTACGATTAGTTCATAGGATTAAGAAATTATCAAAGCGCTACTCAACTATCTCTTGTATCAGAATTGGCGGGTATTTTGATCTAGAAACCTCAAAATCCATGCAGGAATCGACAGTCTCTTTACCAAGATCAACTGTGACCGGTCCCCCATTGTGGAGATGCTAGGGGATGCTGGAGTCACTGAAACCAACATGATGCAGGTAATGGGAACACTTGTGCGCGGCTTAGCTAATGTTTACCGCGCGGCTTAATCTTTGTGATGAAATTATGTGCTATTCTATAGATTTGTCTTTGCGCGTGACGTATAGTCGTCACATATAATTGGTACATCATGGCACATGCTATAAAATTGACACTTATATTTACCATAATAAAAACGATTACTGACTAACTCCATCATGTGTTTCCAGTACCTGGGTATCATTGAGCAGCGTACGAATGAGCTGTTGCAGCTGTTCGCGTTCGTGCAGGCTCGAGATGCTGAGAAACAAGAGGGGACGCCGGCTCCCCAGCCTCCATCGCTATTGGGACAGGGTCCACAACCTCCAGTCAACACTGTCACCATCGCACCGCCTACCACTGGGTGAGGGAAGGAGAGAGTTACTGTCGAACCTTGATTACAGCAATCACTCACTCCTTCACAGCTCACAGCTCACTCCCCTCATTGCCTACTCACTACACTCACCCCTTTCCCCACACTCACCCTCTCCCAACACTTACCCTCTCCCCACTCTTACCCTCTCCCCACACTCACCCTCCCCCC
>CAMPET010000022.1:15455-49458 GCA_946803715.1 Beroe ovata | reverse complement strand
CCACACTCACCCTCTCCCCACACTCACCCACTCCCCAATCCAGTGCGGGTGGACCACAACTCACCAGTAAGGGTGCGGCTGATGAATACGAGAGTGATGGAGACTCAGTGGATGACGAGGAAATCAGACCTCTCACTCAGGCCGAACTCAAGAAGAAAATCATCAAAGGGGTAAGTGAACCTTGAATCTGGCAGCCTGAAAGGAACAATGTTGGGTTGGAGAAATCGAGTGAAAATGATCGAATTTTACTGAATTCGCCCAGGCTAAAACACGTAGGAGGTCCTTGAGACCACTTATAGCCGACACAGTAGAGGAATAGTAGGTATATCCTGGACTTGGAATCAGTGCATGGCCTCACCTTGTGCAAATATTCTCAGAATAATGCGTCTTTTAGTTCCCAAACAGAGAAAAAACCTTGGAACGCTTCTTAACCTCTTGAGCACTCGACCAATTTGATATTTAGAAGGCTGTCTGCTGCATATCCATCATTCCGACTCGTACACGCATAGAACTGGAAAACATTCAATTGCTAGGGGAGTAGGTGTCTGGGTAGTGAACCATAATGCATGATTTCTTATACGTATTACTCAAATTATAGTATAATGACAACGAATGAAAATTAATTTGGTCTTTGGTACAGGTCTGTGAAATGTGCGATGAGTAAGTGTGATACTGTGATGCGCATTTCATTGCAAGCTTAGGAAAGCACACATTCTGCATGAATTGCTTAGACCCTTAACTAAGCTTCCCAAATGAACAAACTCATATCTTCACACTCAAACACTGCTTTCAGATCTCCAAGCGTGAGGCCGTGCCAAGAAAAGGGAAGAAGGAAAAAGTCTTGGCGTGAATTTGAACTGATTTTATTGTGAACTTATTTATTGATGTGTACATCTAACCGATGTACATTTCACATCATGTACAATGGTGTACATTTCACACAACGTTCCGAGATCATGTGAGAATAAGTGTCAAGCCCCGTGTATCTAGGGTATGTAAAGTCTGGCTAGCCGGCTAAAGATTTTATTGTAGAAACAAATGAAGATATGTGTATGTTTGAGAGGCGCCCTGTGTTAATTCTTCCCGTTCATAGTACTATGAGTTTTACACAAAAATAGCCAAACAACGTGTCATTACTTGCAGTACATAACTTTATCCATTCTGCAATATCCTAAACCAACGATCGTTTGATGTATCATTCCAAATACAGATGTTCATTGTTCACCGGTCTAACACTTGACCTCGGCTAGTAGTAGGAAGGGGACGGCACACCAAGTGCCGAGATATACCAACTATGTCCAATGTGAAGCAAGCAAACCAGAGCAAGATGGGACGATCCACATTCAGCAAGAGTCGAGCAGGAGGTTTGTTCACGTCTTGATAATGATATCTTCTTCCCCATATTATAGAGTGTGCTGAATCATCACTTTATATGGGGATGGAGATTTCGACACTGATGATGTGTCATGAAACCCCTCTCTTCTATTACGATGCGTAATCTCTCAATGGGATGGAGATTTCTACACTCTCCTCTATAACGAATAACGATGCTTCTATAATAGTCCCACTGCTCCAAAAACTGATATTCCCGAAACACAATCTAATCGTTCATTTTGAACAGGAGGATTTGGAAGGAGCACAGTTGGGGGCAAAAGTGTCATGTCATCGCGAACCAATGTGTCCTCGAGGCGAAGCGCAGGGCAGGACAAGGCTCCAGTCAAGCCAACTCAGATAGTACGTGGGATTTACTTCTATACTTGGTCATGCTCGACGTTATGCCCTTTTAAGGAATAATAACCTCCCTCCCCCTGCAGGTGTACGATGACGATGGTAATGACGTCACACCTGCACCACTCTGTCAGCTAGAGAACTCTCTGGCTAAGGGGCCGAGTAAAGGGAGTGTTGCTGCCGAACAGAGCATGACAGACGGAACCCAGGTAATCTTCATCCGAGTTTAGACTCACTCAGGGTTAAGAATCACCGTGGTACAAATTGTCCAATCCATGACGGAGTGAGATATACACTGATGGGGTACTGAGAATGACAGCCAGGGCCTGCACTCATCCATTCCTAATCCCCAGGCCTCAGTGTTTGGTCAGAGTGTGTTCATAGGAGGACAGAGCTTTGCCGCTCCCTTTTCCCGGACAGGAATGGACATTGGAATGAGTGGGAGTAGTTACATGCAGGGGGAGGACGATATAGGCGGAGATACAACTGCTTACGGAGGTAAGATATGGTAGTTCAACGAAATGTGAGCAGAAAAACATCAACTTTGTCCTCTGATGGCTCCGGAAAACTGAAAACATTCGCCATTTTTCGCATAATGGTCTCTAACTCAGACGGTTGGAAAATGACTATAGTTACCATGTAATGAGAGCTACTCTGATAGGCAATTACAAAATAGGTTCCCCAACCAAGAGCGGACTTTTGGCAATGTAGATACTAGGTATCCCAATTGTAGCACACATCCACTCTCGCATAATCTCTCCATCGACTTTGTGAATTCGTATACCTACTCGTTTTTGGAATGAGTTCTACAAGCTCTAATGATGAACCAGGTTTTAACTCCATTCTGTCATATTTTTGACCAAACTGTGAGTTAACCGTGTTCTGTAACAGACGTCAGACACACGTGTTGCTAGGTGTCACACACACGTGTTGCTAGGTATTCCACGTGTTGCTAGGTATCACACATGTGTTGCTAGGTATCACACATGTGTTGCTAGGTATCACACAAGTGTTGCTAAATACCACTAAACGTGTCATGTTGTTAGGTATCACGCACGTGCAACGCGAGCACACACACGTTCCCGAAACGCTGACAGAGGAGCAGTTAGAGGCACAAGTGAAGATCGTACTCTCTGAGACTCCGACCATCTTCCTGCTTGATCTGAGGGGCACTGCCGTAGCATCAGATAGTCCTGAATACCCAGAGGTGAAATCGAAGAATGAAGCATATGAGGAACTCCTTAAAAACAGAGCAGGTTTAGATCTTGGGTCGCAAACTTGAAATGATTTGCTATTGCATTGCTGGAGTTGAAAATAATCTTCAACCTGCCAACTTCAGGTAACGACAGTTATGTGCCACGTGGCATGCAGACCCTAGACAACCCAACCAAACAGAAACTTGTCCAGACTCAGCCCCTTGGAGACAAGGACACAGGCATCATGGCCACAAGTTGGGACATGTACGATACGTATAAAGCACTTGAGGATGCCAGCAAGGGCAACGGTGAAGAGGGTTAGTATTTCATGTATGATTGTTCTCCCATTAGAAATCTGAGGTAGAGAATGGACTATCAGATTGGTCCTGGAATTCATAATCCCCCTCGCTCCCCCTCTAAACCTCATAATCCAGTCCACACAGATGGTGAAGACGAGGACATCCTAGGGGAGGTGATGAAGCCGAAAAAAGGACCGGCTAAAGCCGGAGTCGAGGTGTCAAGTGGTGGTGGAGGTGGGGGTGGTGGTGCTGACACCTCTAGCACCGGCAATGAGAGTAGTCGGTTGAGTGTCAGTGTCATGACTGAGAGCAGCTATGCGGTAGAGGACAAACAGTCAGCACAAGGGGTAGGTGGATCTTGTATAATGTCGAGATGATTTCCTTTGCCAATTATAATATAGACCCCGTTCAGTGTACCGTCATTTCCTTTTCTGTCACTTCTCAGTTCTCAGTTCTGATATTCTAGTATTCCTGATACCTATTGATCTATTGTATAACAGAACACCCAGAAAAGCGAGGAGACATCAGCTGAGGAAGAACGGCGGTCCGCAGAGGCTATCCTCAGCTCAGCCTCAATGAAATCAAACCTGTGCATCATGGAGAGGGTGGTCACTAGGAACATATATCAGGCAAAGCAGGCACTCTACAGGGGAATGACAATACTACCAGATCCGGATAGTGCGTCGAGCAAGGTAATGCCGCTCTTGACACCACATCACTGCTGACGCCAGTATATTGACACCCAATCTCGCTTCTTGACACTCCTCTCTCTTATTGACACAACAACCTCACCTTGACACCGCTAGGAAGAAGCTGATCTGTCTGTGCTTGGTCCCAATGTTGAGAGGCTATGGACTTATGGTGGAGTTCTGACAAAATCTCACAACATCAGCTGCATGACTTGGAATAAGAAGAATCAGGATATCCTTGCAGTGGGTTATGGGGAGTATGGGTTCACAAACCAGAAATCCGGTAAGTTTTATTGGTTATTATTGAACAATCCTCACGAGCTGAACTATTCGAGAACCTTTACTCCGTCTACAATATTTATCATCCCTCGTCATGCTCATTGTTTCTCATTGGGGAATTCTCAATTCAGGAATGGCGTGCTGTTGGTCGATAAAGAATCCAGAGTACCCCGAGAGGGTGTATGTCACAACGAGTGGGATAACTGCCCTGGATTTCTCCACTCAGAACCCAAACTTGCTCGCTGTAGGAATGTATAACGGCACCATCGCCGTTTACAATGTTCGGTTCAACTCACAGCTAGCTGTAAGTGGGAAACAATGTTATGATTCTGAGAAAATAAGGTAGGGGGATGAGAAGCATCAAAATATCGAATCCTATAATTCAGATTCTGGACAGTAACGAAACTCCAAGTAACCATCTCGGCCCTGTCTGGGAAGTGAAGTGGATAGAGAGGGAGTATCACGCGGGCGAGGAGCGGTCAGAAAATATCATCACTACTTCCACAGATGGTGAGCTACTGAGATGAAAACTCAAGCTGTGGACCTACACTGTGTTTACTGTTTATCAACATCTACTTGTATTGGCCTATCTACTTGTATTGACTTATATTTTGTTCAGGCAAAGTTACCCAATGGATGATTCGCAAAGGGTTCGAGAGTGTCGACCTAATGAAGTTGAAGAGGATTGGCAAGAAGCCTAGTCCAGAGCAGCAGCAGGCACAACAAGCTCAGCAGCAACAACAACCACCAGCAGAAGGCCAGGCACAAGATCCAAAGGGAAACATCAAGATGCGTGGAGAGGCTTTCATTTCGAGATTTGCAGGTGGCCTCGGCTTTGACTTCTATCCACAAAACAACAATCTTTACTTAGTGTGCACAGAAGAAGGATTCATTCACAAGTGTAGCTGCTCCTACAACGAACAATACCTTCAGACATACAATGGACACACAGGTATTATGTTCGGATGTGACCCTCGTTCAGCCCCTAGTACACCATCTTAACTGATTTAGATCTCACGAGCCCCTTCCTCAGGACCTGTGTACAAGGTTAAGTGGTCTCCCTTCGTTTCTGACTGCTTCCTAACCTGTGGCTCTGACTGGACCATACGACTTTGGCACTCCGATCTTACCAAACCAGTCTTAACATTTGTATCATCGACCAAGAGTGTGAATGATGTGTGCTGGAGCAATGTGTGTGCAACTGTGTTTGGAGCTGTCAGCGATAACAGGCAAGAATGAGTTTGAAGGCTAACTTTAAACGGAATGCTTGATGAGGTGGTTACCAATTAAATATCCTTACTTGCAGGATTGAAATTTGGGATCTAAGAGCAACAAACCTCGATCCTGTGATCATTTCCAGTGTGTCAGATCCAGAAACAAGACTCACGACCTTCTTGTTCACAGATGTGAGTTAGGAGTAACTACTTAGCAAGAAATTTTAATTTGATTGGCAGTGAGAACTGTTGCATTAAAGGCTATCAACTTTATCTCATATCACATTCTTTTATCAGGATTCCAGTACACTTCTTGTTGGAGATAGCAGTGGTTTGGTTACAGTATACCAATTAAGGAACATAGCTCCACCAAAAGATACCCATGTACAGGCTCTCCAGGAAATTGTTCTCCCAGTACCTAGCCAACAAAGTCTGGCACTAGGGGCCTCAACAACCAATCTTGCTGAGTAAGTTCTAAATGAATCTTCATATGAACCGTAAAATCATGTTGCCCTTGAACAAACTAGAAGTTAGTGATTATAGATAAATAACTTAGATATAGATAACTATAGCATTGTATAAACTCAGGAACCCAGAACGTTGATGTGTTTGGTGTGGATGTAGGAAAGCAACAATTTCTGTCACTGACAATGATAAGGACTCTTTAAACCAATTGCTACACCCATGGCTTTCAAGATTCTACATAACTGCTTACAAAGTTCCATCAAAACTGCTTCTAGAATATTCAATTCACTTAACCTTTCCATTTCTAATGACCTCTACTTCTTTTTATAAGTTGTTAATATATTGATGAGGCAACACAGCTATTTCATGCTTGAAAGGCATATGAAATGTCCTAAAAATGATGTGGCTGTGTTGCCTCAACAGTTGCTCACTACATACACACGTGAGAAGGTGGATTTCAAATTCAAAGAGAGCAGAGAAATATTTCGGTATTCGTGATTTGGTATCTCCAGGAAATATTGTAGCAGATTGCAATTTGTAAATATATGGGATGAATGTTAAAGGTTGGGGTAATAACCAAAACAGAACATTAAATTTTCAATTTTGGAGTCAATAACTGGAGTCAATAATTGAGTATAATATTAAAGCAATTTTTCAGTTTTCTGTACAGCCACAATTATTAAATCACTTGTATTGAGTGAATTACTGAATCCTATGTCCATAATATTAGCAAGAACTTGATACATTATTGCCTGGTTTAGCGCGCGCTGCTATAACACGGCTCGATTCAGATTGTCGATCGATGATAGACCCTGTTGAGAATTTCGTTTTTCGCGCGCGCGCGCTTTCAGCCTTTGCCCTTCATCGAAGGCCGAAGAAGGCGCGCGCGAGAAACAGAGGTCAGATTGTCTGGCGATGCTAAACCGCTGATGCAAGCAAACTTATTCTGTCTGAGAATAAGTTTGCGCCGCGCGCGCAAAACGAAATTCTCGACCGCGACAGGATCTATCATCGATCGACAAAGGTCAAATGAATAATTTGACAACAGAGTATTTGAGTCACGCAACGCGCGCAGGAAAATGTCGCGTAAGTAAGCTAACTAGTCAATAATGATAGTTCAAAATGTTTCGAATACAAAATAAATTTGTAGTATTTTACTCTTCCCTAAGGGATAAAAATCCCAGGCCCAAGGGAATCCCTTGGGCCTAAATAACTTCATGCTGAGTTGGCGGGATTTTATCCCTGGCCCTGGCAAGGAATGAAAATTGCGTGCACCAACGCGACGGTAGGTCGGAGGGTAAAATCATACAAAAAATAAATCAAATCGATTGACGTCGACGACCGCGACTCTAAAATTATTGTTGGGCTGCATCGGCAATGAGAATTTCACCGCTGATGCCAGCTGAGAATAAATTCGATTTGCCTCGAGTGCCTAGAACAAATTTCTGGAATAATTTCATAATATCTTATTTTAATTTTGCTTTTATAATAGGGATTTTCTTCATGTAATTGGGGATTTTATTTGTTGATCCCTGATGTGTCACATGACCCAATGCAGTAAGGCGACTGCAAAGTGCAAATAATCGATTTGGAATATGTACTTGCACAGTGGAAATGAGGTTTTCTTTCATATCATTTGAATATGGCTTGATACCCTAATCTTCAGCCCTTTGTTTGATAATTGATTTAAAATATTTCAAATAGAATTTAACCGAGGAAATTGGAAGGTTAGTAGTTTATTCTTGACAGGATTCATAATCAATTTTCATATCATCTTACTTCATGAAAAGATATATTTCAGAAAAGAAAGATTCTTTTGAGACATCAATCTGCAAGACTTTTCTCCAACTCTGTACTTGAACCCCAACAAGATCACTTTAAGTAAACATTGTGTTGAGCAGCAAGATCATATCATCTTAGTTAATTTTGCTTTTATATTGGGAATTTTATTTGTTGATCCCTGACCTCATGCAGTAAGTGGTGCATTTTGAAAATATACTATCTAGCATCTCATAAAAAGCTCTCACAATTTAAGTACAGAGTTGGAGAAAAGTCTTGCAGATTGATCTCTCGAAAGAATTTTCCTTTTTTGGAATTTAACTTTTCATGAAATACTATCTAGCATTGTTATTAAAGTTGCTAGATGTTTCATCTTTCATTAAAGGAGGACTTTATTGTAGGATCATGGAGGACATATCTCTGGAAGAGATTAAATCTTTAACTGATGCTACTGACATTCAGAAGATATTCCTCAAGCTGAGGGAGCAGGAGGTAACCATTACCACTGCACTGATTCACCTTTCATGAAAAATGATACAGTTTATCTGTAGAAAATGCATATTCTCAGGAAAGTGTTACTAAAGACCTGGATCAGTTGCTCAAGAATCAAGCTCACCTTGAAACTAAAATGCAAAATTTGAACCACATTCTGTGAGTTTCTTTGGATTAGATAGTTGAGTCCCTTAAATCATGACAAAGATATCATTTCATATCTTACTTCTCTAATTTCATGGTGGCTTTTTAGGCCCCAGGTGTCTACTATTGAAAAAGGTTGTTTATCCCTGAAACATAAGATCAATAGTACAAATGTGTTGGCAGAAAAAGTTAGTCGCAAAGTGAGGGAACTGGACATGGCTAAGGTAAGTGGGATAGATTTCATCTTTTTTTACTTTCTTTGTTTGCTGAGGAACATACAATATTACAATTGCAACACTGATTTTGATTTGATACAGGGACATGTTGAGAGCTGCATTGGCCGTGTTAATGACATAATTGCGCTCACAAAGTGTGTAGAGGGAGTGGAAGAGACTTTGTCAACAGATAATTTGGAGCAAGCAGCACAGTTCATCAGCAAATACCTAAAAATTGACAAAAATCTCATCAGTAATATTGATGATGATGTTGTTGGATCTTTTGCAGTCCTCAAAGATGCTGAGCTCAGAATAATCAACACTATCAATATCAAGTAAGGAACATGCCCAATTCCTTCTATGAATACTGCTATGAGGGGATCTTATAGTACCGCAATTCAGGTTTGATGCTGCCGTCAAAGAAGGTGATGAGAAGGATGTAGAGAAATTTGCAAAACTATACCCATTGGTTGGCAGGGCAGAGGATGGAATCTCCAAGTATAGCAAATATTTATCTGGGAAAGTGGCTTCTCGTGGCCAAGGACATCTCACTTCAGCCCTGAAAATGTCTAAAGACGGTTGGTCTCTCATTGATTATTCATTTATCACTTGCTCTATCGTCAAAGATGGACATTCATCAACATAATCAACATTTCCCTGCACTGATATTCTCGGCAGATAAGAGGTGGGGTGTGATGTTTGCTGATACACTGACACGCCTGTTTGAGGATACAGCTAGAGTCATAGAGGACTGCTATCTGGTTATTGATTCTGTCTACGGTAATTGAGTCCTACTTTTGCAAACCAACTTCAACATTATGCAATCCATCTTGTTATTTGTGAGCCTGTTATATTCTAGGGAAGACTATTATCTTGCTGGACAGTGGACGCTGGTTTATATGTAATATGTGTTATCGAATGTATCCAACAAGTATGTCTGTCTTCAGATGAAAGTACAATGAAGAGCGTGCTCAGAGTTATACAAGATGAGTGTATCAGGCAAGCTAGAAACACATTCAGTAACTTTTTACAGACTCGAAATGTTATAGATATCACCAGCAACTCTTCAAATCAAACACAGGTATAAGGTACCCTAAAAACCCATCAGATTTTTCATTTTGTTACAGATCATCCCGTGTGTTATTCTAGTATTCTATCGGTACCAGATTATACGCAAACATTTCAGCCTCCTGGTCAGGATCAGGACATAAAACTTGATCAGATCCTGGAGGAGATGGTGATAATGAATTCTCGGGCAGAGATGTACTCGAACTTTGTAAAGAAGAAACTCCAAGTATGTAGGAAACATTACACAGCTGTGCCAGTGTCTGTGAGTGTATCTTATCGTTCCTCGAACTAAATATTATCCAGGTTGAGGATTGGGATGGTCTCCTCGGCATGTATTCTCTCCAAAACGAATCGATGGGGCATTACATAACACTGGAAACTCAGTTCATGAAACAGAACATTCAAAAGGTGAGTGTGTGACTGCGTGAACAGCTTGATATTGGTACAGACCTCTACTGCAGATTAGAGAAGCAATATTGATTCTTTCCTAGAAAGAAACATGATATTTGATGATGCTCAGGCTGTCAGTATGGAGAAGCGTGACGCGAAATCCCTGGTGTCAAGCATAGTGGATGACTCCTGTTACGTTGTTCAGAAGAGCATCAACAGAGCAATAGGGTCGCGGAGCGTTGACTCCGTTTGTGCTATGATCAACAATGCTGCGTGAGTGTTACACGCGCTGCGTGAGTGTTACACATGCTGCGTGAGTGTTACACGTGCTGCGTGAGTGTTACTCATGTCACGCGATTCTCGGTCTATCATCAGTAACGAGAGTCGTACTCCCTACAGATCGATCCTCTCAGTTGATGTGTGCAGTGAGTTGTCGGCAACCCTCAAGCGAGGCTACCCCAATGTACTGAGCTATTCCTGGCAACAGGGCACCGAGGAACAGGTCCAGCAACAGAAACACAGCTTTCTCACTGCCCTGAACAACCTGCACGCTACTGCTGACAACGTGAACAAGCTGAGGAGGGGGTTCGAGGTGGGTTGATTACGTAAACTATAATTGTAATGGTGAGAACTGATCAATAGATTATTTCATGGTTTTTGAATTATTCAGAAAGGGGCTCGATTCTACTCAATAAAGTAGCCACTTAAACTAAAGTTAAAAGAATCGGTAAGAAAGTTCAAGTAAATTATCAGTCATCCCTCGCTGTCAGGGGAAGTGTGAAAAATGTTTTGGCTCGAATCCAAAACTTGCCACGTGTATCGCTGGCCTCGGTGACGTGAACACCGAGTTCCGTGACGTGTTGTCGAGAGGTGAGCAGGAGTTGTGTCGGGCAGCCGTCTTCCCCAGGGTTCATCCAGTGATTGCAGAGTTCGCTAGTACCAGTCACGTGATTACTGAGGTAAGTTTGTTGGAAACCTGCCAAAGTGAGTGAAATCCTCTGTAGCTCCCATCTCGAGGAGTTGTATGTTGCTCGCAATGTTGCGACGACAGACTCATTGCATCACTATAATCATTGTAGTTTTGTCACGAGACTCTGACCTTGTGTGTCTCAGGATGATTTCTATGAGTTGGAAGTGGAGGATCCGTGGTTACAGGAAGTGGTGAAAGTAATTGACGAAAGTATCATACCTCTGTCCGATGTACTACAGCCGCCAATCTACGATAACGTGATGAAACTGTCGGTAACAGAGGTAAGACCAGGACATGACGTTCGGACTTCGGAATTATTACACAATCCCACAATCCATTCCTCTCAAACATCAATAATTCCACACTTCAGAAACACTCAAACATTCAATTTTCAAACTTCATTCTGGTTCTTAATGATCGCATCCTGAAACCAATTACCTGTTACCAGATGTCAAGTTACTTGGAAAAACTAGCACTCACTTGCTCCTACAATCAACTTGGTGGTTTATTGTTGGATAAGAGACTGCGATCGCTGGTGACGTATCTGTCAGGAATCACAAAATGGAGTGTGAGTATGATTTTATAGTTGACACCATTCTTGCGTTGACACCAGCGTATATTATGATCTTTTGTGACTCAAGTATTATATATAGAAAGGCGTCTTTACTGTGGATTGAAGTGGACACCAGGTTTTTGGTTCTAAGCCAAGATTAGCACCCTTTTCAGTTTGACACCATTAAGCATTTACATTAATAATACCAGTTTTTTGAAACGCAACAGTTGCATTGACTTAATACCTACTATGTATGATGCTTACATTGACTTGATGCTCACTTCATGCAAAGTGAAATGTTGACACTACTTCAGGTGAGGGATAAGTTCACGAGATTGACACAGATTTCACTCATTCTGTCCATAGAACGAGTATCTGAGGTATCTGAGTATACTTCAGCTGCGGTGAAATGCTGCTTGAACAGCGCAGAAATTAAACAGTGCCTTAAACTCAGGAAGGATTTTAAGAGTGATGATATGAATAAGGTCATTGGAGACTGATATGGTCGTTCTTGATTTTCATTCGTAGGTAGATTATTCCTCAATATTCCTTGCTCGTACACCAGAAACAAAGTTAATTGTTAGATATTATTGGGTAATGTGCGATATGAGTTAAAATGAGTTATATGATTTTTGAATTATTTAGTGATACTATCAACTATGGAATTGAAAATTATCGAACAAAATCGCTTTTTACTCGAAGAGAATGGTTCAAATTGAATGAAAGCTATATCGTTTCCCAGTTATTCTGACTCCAATTTCTATTCACTATTTGATGAGTCCTATCATCATTCATCATATAGTTTCGCTATGTTGTGTGCAAATCGACGAGAGATAACAAGACTATGTGCAGCTCAAGTCCGCTCTCTTAACTCAAGTTAGTGCAACTCCAGCAACACTTATTTTGGAATGTCCGACATTGAGTGTAACAGGAGTTTTCCAATTAACGCAGTTAAGTTATAAACGAGAGTACTATCATGAGTAAGATGGTGCCTTCATAAAGTTGTGTTTTTATTACGCGTCATTGCAAACACAATAGTCAAGTACACAATAGTCACAAACGTCACAAGTAATTGCAATGAAGTAATTGCTCACAAGTAATAACACTACAGCATATCTAAGTTTATATTCTCGAAACCACCCTGATAACCCCCCCCACCCCCCCAGAATCACGATTTCTAAAGGGAGAAGCAGTGGTCAGCAATCTGCATGGTCCATTACGAGATGGCCCTGATTACACAGTTATCAAAACTGCGGGGCCCTCAGACCACAAACCACACCAATCCTGTAGGAGGGTCAAATTTGTGAGTGGATCAGATGGTTTAGTGATTCGCTCTCCACATTTGTCTTGCTATTAATTGTTTTCGGCTGAATATCACTTTATATCGCAGGAGAGTAGACAATGGAGCCTTCAACAGAAAATCATGGATGATCTGGATTTACTGAACCGTGTTAAAGCAGATGATGCAGGGGTTGAAAGTGGCTCGAAGCAACAAACATGAGAGATCAACTGTCTGGTAACACAAGTTCAATAAACCTCGTTCAAAAAGGACTTTTGATCATTTGAATAGTTATGTTCAGGTGTTTTGTACCATAATCCATGCTTGATATCGCGTCACGCGTGATAACCCTTACAGAGATGTCGTGTTCACTTTGTCAACTCCTCAATCTTCATGACTTGAAATTTCACTTTTCGTACCTAATTCTTTAAACATGTAAATTCAATAGTGAATTCAATAGTCATACCCACTGATGTTGAACGACGTCAGTCCAGTCTGTTCACATCACACTAAAAGTCGGATAGTATGTATCAGACGGTTAGTCGCCCGGAAATCGAACAGAAGAACAAAGAGAAGATCATAACCAATTTTTTAGTTTCAGACTTCAGGAAGAAGATAGCATTCAAATAGCATCAGAATAACAAGACTTAACAAGTTGACATTGTCACAAAATTATGACAGTATGAATATTTTCGCGTAAGGCGCGACGACATTTTTGTGGAACCCAAACTCCTATCATCAACTCTCTATAAAACGTAGTGCGCGCGCAGTGCGCGGCTTCATCTGCTGTAGCTGATCGAATCGAGCGTTGGTGCAACAAGTGTACATTTTTCAACTGGCAGACCCGGATTCGTGGAGAAATCGGTATATGAAAAAGGATAGTCAGAATGTATGTGGTGCAAAGTCTTGCAGCAATGAATCATTATGGTAGGTAATATTTGGTGTCGAAATTCATTTCTTACAGATTAATCCAAAAATTAATGGAATGTTTTCTGCTTTTCCTCACGAAAGTTTGTTTCTCAGGAGATTCCTCTATTGATATCAAAGATGCAGTGCTGGTGTTATTCACTTGAATAGCAACAGAATCTGAGCAGGTAAGGTCGTCTTCTAATTCTTGACGTCNATTACGAGATGGCCCTGATTACACAGTTATCAAAACTGCGGGGGCCTCAGACCACAAACCACACCAATCCTGTAGGAGGGTCAAATTTGTGAGTGGATCAGATGGTTTAGTGATTCGCTCTCCACATTTGTCTTGCTATTAATTGTTTTCGGCTGAATATCACTTTATATCGCAGGAGAGTAGACAATGGAGCCTTCAACAGAAAATCATGGATGATCTGGATTTACTGAACCGTGTTAAAGCAGATGATGCAGGGGTTGAAAGTGGCTCGAAGCAACAAACATGAGAGATCAACTGTCTGGTAACACAAGTTCAATAAACCTCGTTCAAAAAGGACTTTTGATCATTTGAATAGTAATATTCAGGTGTTTTGTACCATAATCCATGCTTGATATCACGTTCCGCGTGATAACCCTAAGAGATGTCGTGTTCACTTTGTTAACTCCTCAATCTTCGTGACTTAAAATTTCATTTTTCGTACCTGATTCTTTAAAGATGTAAATTCAATAGTGAATTCAATAGTCATACCCACTGATGTTGAACGACGTTAGTCTGTTCACATAACACTAAAAGTCGGATAGTATCAGACGGTTAGTCGCCTAGGGATCTAACAGAAGAAAAAAGAGAAGATCATAACCACTTTTTTAGTTTCAGGCTTCAGGAAAGAAGATAGCATTCAAATAGCATCAGAATAAATAGTTGACATTGTCACAAAATAAAGGCAGTATGAATGTTTTCGCGTAAGGCGCGACGACATTTTTGTGGAACCCAAACTCCTATCATCAACTCACCATAAAACGTAGTGCGCGCGCGCCGGCAGTGCGCGGCTTCATCATATCTGCTATTATATAGCCGATCGATCGAGCCTGAGCGTCGCTTTGTCGTGATAATGGCAGGCCCCGATTCGTGGAGAAATCGGTATATGAAAAAGGATAGTCAGAATGAATGTGGAGCTAAGTCTTGCAGCAATGAATCATTATGGCAGGTAATATTTGGTGTCGAAATTCATTTCTTACAGATTTATCCAAAAATTAATGGAATGTTTTCTGCTTTTCCTCACGAAGGCGTGTTTCTCAGGAGATTCTTCTATTGATCTCAAAGATGCAGTGCGGGTGTTATTCACTTGAATAACTTACAGGTAAGGTCGTCTTCTAATTCTTGACGTCTTTAACCGTACTTCTAGTACAGTGCTGTGTAGCACGCCCAAAATTAGTTCTGTCTCTGGAAAGTTACGTAATATTATATGAGTGATTAGATCTAGTTATATGTAATAGGGAACAATACTGGAAATGAAATGAGTTGAATCGCATCTTACCTTAGGTAGATTGTTAGTTGTTGTCTGGATCTAGCTATTAGCTATAAGTGTCGTTGTATAATTCGTCGAAATCAGTTGAGATGTCCAGTATAAGAGAGCTGATTTCCTTACAAACATCTAGCACTGAATCTACGGAACGAGTCGTGTCAGTCTGGCAATATGAAATAATAGGATCGTCAAACCTCATATATGGAAGTAATGGACGTACCGTCTTCTATAACCGATTTCCGATCTTGTCTGAAATAGTCGTCATTTTCTTCATGTCTCCCGACATGAACTTCATCTGCTCTTCCATGGTCAGCACTTGTTACATTTTCCGAGTTTTTATCATGTGACTCTATCAGTTCACCATCCGTTGACTGATGCATTGTGAAAACTGGGGATATGTTCCTGTTGTGTTCCAAAGTATCACTGCTTGTATCACACCTATTCCCAATCTCAGCAGCAGCAGTAGTTAGTGACGTTAGGCCAGGTAGAGTGAAGCTCCGACATATTTTAACCGACTCTTTCCTTGTAGCAGGTGATTCGCTCGACGCTCGACGGAAGTACGTCTTGTTCCGTATTGAGTTACGGATCCGTTGGAACTCAAGCTGTTCGTCATTGTTCGGTGTTGGAGGATGAAGTATGATGTCTGGGGGTATGAGTGATCTCTTCAGCTTCACATGGAATAGAGTCTCGATACAGCGATGGGATTGCTCATCACGGATCATGGTAGGTGGAACAAAGACAAGTCATAGCATATACACACACACTCTCAAATATACAGAAGTTAGGGAGAGAGGGGGGAGATATGCACTTATGTGTACTTGGGAGGGGCTTCCCTTATCTCAAGAGCCGATTTGACAGCTACACATACCAATACATGTAGATACGCTCATGTGTGTGTGTGTGACGTATATCACGTATCCCTATTATCAGATTTGGCATTGTCACTTTTTCCGTGTCAATGATAGGGATTGGGAATACAAGAGTTGCACGTGCAGTTTTATGCGCGAGCAATGATGGTCAGATTATTTATGTTTCACACACACACACACACAGANACGCACGCACGCACACGCACACACACAAAAGTGGGGTGAGTACACTCAGTTTTTCATAAGAATCTTATTGAAATCCTAGGCTAGATGGTTCTTATTTTTCCGCGATTTTGAGCCTAAAAGTTTCTTAACTGGTTTCTTATTTCATTTTCTGTACCCAACACCAATTTTCGAAAAATTGGGGTCCAGGGGCAAAGCCCGTGGTCGGGGGTTATGGGCGCGGAGCCCCCGGAAAATTTTTCCAAAATAGAGTGTTGTAGACGAAATCTGGTATATAGAAAATATCAGAGTAACGAAAGCCAGCCCCCAGAAGCTAGACTTTAAGTTCTGTATGAAAGGTCTAATTTTTCCGGAGGGGGGGTGGGGGGTGCGGCCCCCCTGCCTACGTGCCTGTTATATATAACTCAAATTCTGCTCAGAAATGACCTAATCGAATGTGGTGCTCTTCTGTACTACTATGATATTTATAGGTCTTAAGAATGGAAAAAGCGAGTTGTATACCTTTAACAAGTGTATCAAGAACAATACATATCGCTTCCCAATCAAAAAACAATGAATGGAATTTGGATCATTTTCTGTGAGCTAAGTTTTCTATTCTTGAGTCTTCTGTCCTCTTTAAGTCACCCCTTATAGTAATATGCAATAGGTTCCTTGTAGTTGTATTTGACAAAGTCTTCTGAAGATTCTTAATCTATATAGATTCCTAATTTATAGTCACACAGAAAGTCAAGTGTTGAGACGGAAAAATGAGATAAAACCGCGGTTTTACATGCGCACACACTCTGCATTCATGGATCACAGCATTGACTTTCCCTCTTTTGCTTTCTTGCGGGGGTTTGTCAATGACCTAGCAGTGTTGTAAGATTACATTATATTTATCGTAAGGTTGAAAGATCCATCCAGCAGCGGTGGAAGATGCATCCATGATTACCCCGTCTCTGCTAATTTGGTAGATTTGGTTGAATCTGTTCCAACTCAACGTAATATTTATCGTCCTTGAGAAACAAATCATATAGCTCTGAATTTTAAATAGTTCGTAGAGTTCGCCACCCATGCCTCGTCGTTCATTGTGGAAAAAGCGATTTGCTACTGTAGGAATCCCTTTCAGTGTGATGTCCGAAAAAGGAAGGGACCAAATATGAATGAATCCCAACTTTTTGGCGAAACGTAGGACCGACGGCAATGAATGCGTTATAGTCAGTGCTGTCTTTATATGGTTTAATGATACCCTTTTGTAACGTGGTGGTGGTGCAGTGAGTCTCGCGTACTCGTCTGCGAGACACTACGATACAGTTGCACTATAACAACCTTCTTATGTATGCCCTCTCTGAAAAATACAGCTCAAGTTGTACATATCACCGTCAGTATGTCACGAGTTTTCTTGTATTGAGATTTCCGGAACTATGTTCCGCTCTGCTTTGAAGATCTTTGCAAATAGGTAGCATCTGCTAAATGGAAAATCAACGTGCTTTCTAATTAAATTATTCATGAACTGACTCTGTTTTACTAGTCCATTTCCCCAAGTTAAACAAGGAATGATGGCTAGATAATACACGAAGATGATAACAACTGATTCCGATTTGGATGCCTATGAAAATCTGCAGGCGGATGAGATGGGAGAGGGCCACGCCCCTCCCAGTCCCACCCCAGACGGATGCTTCCTCTGTCTTGCGTGTCGTCTAGTCGGCAAGTTCGACACCGATTTCACATCAGTCCGGGGAAAAATGTTCTCCTTCGATAATGGAAATGTGAGTGGAAATGATAATGCTGCGTTTAAAGATGAGGAGATGGATCACAGACTCCAAGATATCACTCATGAGGGTAACTGTGATCATCAAGGTGAGCCATGTGATATTCAGAGTGTGCTGAATTCCAGTGATGTCACATGCAGCGATGACAATGAAGTTGAGAGTGATTTGGAATCCTCGGATGTCCCTGTCATGTGTAAAGATGTGCTGAGCGAGCCACCCAATGATATAAGAAAGTCACCATCCATCGTGGTGGAGTTCATTGATGACGAAACCCTGGAAGCTATGTCGAGACCCACCACATCTGACCTTCAGACGCCACATGCTGAGAGTTCTGAAGGCGAGATTTTGGGTTCGGTTAGAGATAATGAGGACGCAAATGAGACGATCCAAACAGAAGACAAGGGAGTGAGTGAAGATGATTGTGACCCATGTCCACTTGCAACAGGAGGAGATCCAAATGAGAGCATACTGGATCGACCGCTCTCCAATGAACCGCCTGATGATGTACTCAAAGCTGATGTGATATGTTCAACTTCAAGAGAACCTCTTGCTGTCACGGAGACGGATGAAGATTCCCAAAGCGATGAAGACGATGAATTGCCCGATATCCAAGAATGTGACGAGACTGAGATTGCTCAGAATGAGTCAATTGACTCTGAATATCACTCTGCTGTGCTCGATACTCCGGACTCTGATGAAACACCGTGTGAGGAAGTTTGCATCGAACCGAGTGATGATGATATGTCTCCCGAATTCGAAAAAGTTTGTGTGAAATTGGAGCATCATAATCCCAATGAACCAGAGGTCGTGAAGAGTGAAAATGCTGTTATTGATCCTTATCAAGATATTGATTCCTCTTCTTCTTCCGAAGAGGTTACACTCGATGGTCTAAAGAAACGATTCAAAGAGTTGATGGAAAGCAAAACTGAAGCTCAACCATTGGATGCAGCTATCATTACTACAGATATCGAGGAACAGGAGGTTGTGATAATTGATGAGACTGTCGTTCCAAATATGCTTGAGGTACCAGAAGATTCTGAGTTGCTCCTAACTGGAGAGTCTGCAATTGCAACAAGTAGTTCAGGAAATGAAAAGGAAGAAGAAGAAGAAAATGGTAGCCTTAGCAGAGAAGATTTTGTTGTCATGGAATCTTCTGGTGAAGCAGGAATTTTTCTTGATAAACATTCTCCTGGCGTTGATATCACCCCTCTTAGTCTTAGCGAGGATTCTCCTGCTCAAGATGATGTGGGAGTGAGCGAATGTCTCGATATTTCCCTAGATGAAGAGCAATGCTCAGGATTGCTCTCTAAAGAGCTGGATAATGTTGTTTCTGGAGACTTGGAAGAAAATCCAGATGAGGTGGCTGCTGTTGAAGCTAATGAAAAGTGTAGAGAATGGATAAACTCTACTCCTAGTTGTGGTGATGATGATGAAGTATTGGAGGCTGAAGGGTTCGATTATGAGAATGATGTGGACGTGGAAGATGAAGCTTTTGAAATTGAAGATGAACCAAAGAAGGAAAAATCGGTGTTCAAGAAAGCTAAAGCTTTCGGAGCTAAGTTGTGTTCATGTGAAAGAGAGCCAGCCACTGAGAGTCCGGCTGGATTTAGTGATGAGCCAAATGATGCTACCAGCGAAATATCAAGTGAAATTTTATCAAATCATGAAACTGACAGCAATAAATGTCAATGTGGCAGCAAGGATGAGTCCTCGCCAGGAGAAGATGAGCACTGTCTTGGCCACAAAATCGAGTCCGCAAATGATGATGTTGTTGAATCTACTTCAAATCTCACTGAATACAGCGCTGAAGTCGGACCAGAGGAAATCGAAGTCGAGTTTGCTAAGAGGGATTCGGGGAAAGTGGAGAAGGAAGAGGTTATTGTTGTGGAAGAGATGGTCGAACCCGTGGAAGACACTGAGCCAGTTGTAGAAGCTCCAGTTGCAGAAGCTCCAGTTGAAGAAGCTCCAGTTGAAATAGAAGCTCAGGTTGAACTAGAAGCTCCAGTTGAAGAAGCTCCGGTTGAAATAGAAGCTCAGGTTGAACTAGAAGCTCCAGTTGAAGAAGCTCAGGTTGAAGAAGCTCAGGTTGAACTAGAAGCTCAGGCAGAAAAAGCTCCAGTTGAACTAGAAGCTCAGGTTGGACTTGAAGCTCAGGTCGAAATTGCAGCTCAGGTTGAGAACACTTCAGTTGAGTTAGAAACAGCTAAAGAGACTGAATTAGAGCCTGTCGAAGTTGATCTTGCTGTCACTGATGAAGCCGTTCTGATGGAAGAATCATCTGAAGAAGTTTCTGTTCCACTAATAACACCATCTGTCGAAGTGTCAGAGAAGTGTGAAGAGTGGATCAAATCAAGCCCGACCCTGGAAGAGGAAGTGGAAGTTGAAATGCAAGATAATGAAGAGCAGGAAGCTCTCAGTGAAAAGGCTAATGATGTCCCTGATGAAACAACTAAAATTGTGATCAAGGAGGCTAAACCGAAGAAATCTATTCTCAAGAAGGTCAAAAAGTTTGGCTCGAAAATATTTTCATTCGACAAGGATGGAGGATCGCAAGAAACAACCTCGACCACTATTACTTCTGTTCCGGAGGAAACCTCAATTTCAGCGAATGGAATCACCGATCACACTGTCGATGAGTCTGAAATCATAATTAATGGATTGGATGCGGAGCTGAAAAGCCCTCTCGAAATCGATGACTCTGTTTCTCCCAATGACACTGATAGATGTATCGATACATCTGAGGTGAAAACGTTCGAACCTCTTGTATACAAGCATGTTAAGGCGGATTGTGAGGAATCTTTACCATTCATCGCAGTTTTATCAGGCCTCAGTAACGACTCGCCCATGGTCAAGAAGCAGGTAACTGACCAGCAGTTGTGGAGCACTGCAGCATCAGCTGCTGATGATAAGGTGGAAACAGACTCTGGATATTCGCCAAGCACTGCAGATCAAGGGGGACATCATGGTTTTGAGAAGCACGCTATCAGTGCTGTGATTCAGTCCTAGATGATAGAAATTGTGGTTGTTAGTAATCTGCAGCTGATATAGCTGAAATCTTCTTCAGATCTTTTCCTTCTGGAATATGCGAATGCAATGTAGAAAAGTCAAGATATAGTGCCGCAAAATATCAGATATAGGTGATGAAATTGAATACGCTTGTTATGTATCGGAGTCAGAGATATCTTCAGATTTAGCAGATATTTGCGGAATAGAAAGATACTGAGCTTTTGATTTTATCTTTCTTTGAACTTGAATATAGTTTGCCCAATATGATACTTTTGACAAAACAGCTTACAGTTTTTCATAGTCTAAGCCATTTTTAAGTCGAGCAAACTTCGAAGGAATTATTTAAATTTGAAAATACTAGCCGAATTATGAAGTTCTGAGTCAGAACTTCATAATTCGACTGACACTCCTTCAAGTTCATTAATGTAATTTCCTCAAATTTAACAGTTGCTTCAGCTAACTGAACAAGTTTAGATGAGCGAGTCAAAGATGATAGGCGTAGTCTCAGTGCAACCATCTTGTTCCCTACCCCGCTTGTATTTCAGTCTGTACACTCCGACACACCACATGATGACGAGTAGTGTTTCTGCTAGGTACGCAAAGGAAACGTATGTTGTCCCAAACGCGAAGTCGTGTTCCTCTGTGACCACACCTAGGATCATATAACAGATGGGATGATTGTAGCAACAACCATCTCCTAGAATTTAACAATGAATACGTGCTGATAGAAGGAACTATGGAGTGCAAACTAAGCACTTTTTAGTTACCTGTAAGTAATATTGATACCTGATAGAGCAGATCCAATACACCCACCAAGAGGGAATGAGGCACAGTACATAGCTGTGATGTAGTTCCTTACCGATTGGGGCATCTTATTATACTTGACCTAGGAAGTTTAGGTACATGTCATTTCAAAATGACATGCTTTGACTCGTCTCCAATTCTAAGCTTATCAGTAATTGGAGCTTCATAATTCAATTCCGAGATTACAATTGGGAAAAGTGCCGAAATTATCCTATACCTCATAGACATCAAACATTATCAACAATCCAGGGTAACAACCCAGGGGAACTAGGACTCCAATCAAACCCAGCACAATGACTAGTTGTAGTTTCGATGCATGGACAATGCCCTGAGCCAGATGAGGGAGTTTCAGTTGGAGTGGCTTTTTAGGGGAAGGGGGCATTTTCATGACAAAAATACGATTTATTTTGATACCGTTTTTCACAGGTCTTCAGCTACATTGACTTACCGCGAGAAAAGGAGCCGGTCCGAGGAACCAGTAGCAGAGTGGCAGGAGGAATGCTGAGGACGCAAAGAAGAGGTAAGGGTTCAGTTTATCCATGGCATGTCCAAGTATAGGGGCGGTTATGCATATACCAGCCGTGTTGATGAGGAGGGCAAAGCCAGCAAACGCTGGGCCCGCGTTAAACGCTGCCTGTTCGAGATCGATATCGATATTAGTCTGAGAAATAGAGACAGTAGTGAGAATTCCAGATATGTGTGAATGGTGGAGGTACAGACCTTGACATAGGGTGCCAGTATAGGTATGTAGAAGTTGAAGAGTATCATGCAGGCAGCTGAGTGCCAGGCCGGGAACCAGACCATCACCTCCCTGAGGAGTTGTGAGATGTTTCCACCAGCCTCGTCCTTCTTGCAGTCCACTTCGGATATGCCACACAGAGACGCTAGTAGTAGGAGCAGAACTGCACTTGCTGTCACTGTGAATGAGAGGTAGAATCCTCCTGCCTGTGAGATTAGGATCACATGTTTTTCTTGAGAAATTGTACTTTCCCTGGGTCATATAATGAACTTCACAATTCGAACTTCTGATTCCTTAACTCCATACCTATTCCTCACTCCACATGTCGTCTCTCACTATTACAATATTTACCTCGTAGAACACCCCTCCTAGGAAGGGTGTAACAGCTACAGCCAGGTTTAGTGAGGTTTCCACGATGGAAGTGGTCAGGGCAATGTTGTTTGGGTAGATTTTAGCTGTCATTGCAAAGCATATAACGTCTATCATTCCACCAGTGGCTCCCTGTTGTTTAGAGTTTTCATAGTCTAGTGTTTCCATGATAACGGAGTATAATCAGCTGTTTCTATAACTCGTTGTGATTGAGCCGAGTTTGGTAAATTTAATTGATGTGTGAACCTGAATGAGTCTGAGCAGCACCAGCAAAGTTATGAACAAAGTGTTACTGGCTATAAGACCAAGTGCAGAGCTAGCATAGGTGACCAAAGCCAGGATACCTGGAATATGAACCTGAGTTATCTGATTCATTCTTCTAGGAACCAGCACGCCTGGTATTGGTAACAAACCTAAGCAAGTTTAGCAACCACGCCACGCCTAGCGACACATGAGCTATTAATATTATAAGCTTAGCAACCGAGCATAGCAACCTACCTGTTGTTAGGAGTAACATTTTCTTTGTGTTGAATCTGTCGAGTAGTTTCCCAGCTATGGGGCAGACAATGATGTAGCAGAGAGGGACGCATGCAACTATCAGACCTGAACCACATAGATAATTCGTTAAACTGATACAGTTAAAAGTTGATAATATGGTCACTTTGAAATATTCCGAAGGCTGCAGACACGTTTTGTTGTAACCTGTAGCTGTGGTATTGATGCCTCTTGCAAGGTTATAGACTGGTAGAAAAGCCACTGGGAGGGTATAGAGGGCATAGGATACAAATAGTGCCACGTTTATCAGGAGGAATGTCGATAACCTGTGATGGGAATTGTAGTTTGGAACATGAGAATCTATAGATATCTGAGCAGCGCAAACATTGAATAGAGCTCGAGCTCTTATCTTAGCTCACTTTTGTATTGAGGTGAGTTCCTTCGGGGATTCGATTTCTTCCATTTCGTCTGCACGAGCGTATGAGAGAATGGAGTGAACGGATATTTTACGAAGGTAAGGAAACGGTCGGATAGAATGTTGCAGGAAAGGCTTCTATAGAAGTAGAAATATCAAGAAAGATCCCATATAGGACTCAATAATGATAAAGTACACAATCAGTGCTCTAAATTTCTAGATTGCATCCACACTAAACCCGTATCAAATCGCACATTGCGATAAATTAACGATTAGACCGCCAAAGTGGAAAGCAAGATTCAACGGAAACCAGATTGCATTGCAATATGTATGATTTGGCGATGATGAGGTGTGCAGTATATATGATAAGGAAGGTATGCAGCTGATAAGCGACAATATCCATGGATCAGGAAAGAGGGGTGGTCAAATTAGGATGCTAGGTAGATAAGCTGTTAATGGAAATTCGCGGAACAACCCAATTATAGTGTGACGTCATAATATCATTCATTGCAGGTGTATACTTCTCTAAATCACCGGGTACACATCAGTATATTGCAACAAAGAATGGGGCTGATTAGAATCCAAATACACAGTACAGTGTACACTGTGGTTATCATTTACAATTACATGTGTTTCTCAATATTATGCTGTGGTTAAATTGAACGTCAGGTGGCAACATATCATCATGGGTTTGATTAAATTTCCTTTCAGCCGATTGGCTGGTCTATATATAAGTCGTTGTTATTCATTTCCAAACGAATAACCGGTGGTACGATGGTTCCTACGAGTTTCATTGATTGAATTAAAACGGAAAATATGAAAAGTTTGTAAAAATTGGCATCGGTTGTTATACTTACTTACTAAGCATAGCCTATACCCTGTAAGGCGATGCCAGTTATGAAGAGGAAAACATAACTTAGAATAATTCCAAAACTTGCGTGAATATCATTCCTTTCGTCACGAAGAATAAAAAACTCAAATCCAAGAAAAACTTATCATAATGGAGAGTTTATCTAAATTTTAGTGAGTTCTTGCTCTAGATCCTCTTCCTTGCCAGACTTCTTCTTCTCCTCGAATAAGAGATCAAACTCTTCCAGAGTTTGAGGTAGTTCCTTTCCAGATGTTTCGGGCACAAAGATGAAAACCCCGCAGCAAATTATCGCCAGTACACCTGGTTATTGTGTAGTTGTCATGGTAACAACTATGCACCACAGAAATGCATCATAATCACCATGGTGATTGGTGATGAGCGACGGAATATGATATTATTGTAAGTGCGAGGGTTACCCACCGACTATAATATAGGGAGCATATGGAGACACATCGATCCAGTCCCCTATGAAGGGTGCAATGAGAGCGGCGACTCTAGCTGCAGCTGAACCTATCCCTGAACCCAGGTTCCGTATCCGAGTGGGGTACATCTCACTGGAGTAGAGGTAGATCACAGCCCATAGAGCTCCTGCCAGCGCCTGCGCAGACATTATGGGATTAGTACTATCTCCACTGGATTTGATCGAGTGAGAGTGGCGCAACCTAGTCTGATGACAGGGGGTGGATATCTGCTTCGGGGTCATTCATATGACCCGTGGTCAGAGGTCAGACTTGTAGAACAGATGATATAACAGAAGATGACTCAGCAGACAATATTGTTTGTGGCCTTACCAATACCAGCTTACCTTTCCTAGGCAGTACATTATCTTCACATTGATAGGATTCTTCCATATGGATACAAACATACAGACACAAGCCATTCCAACTGATAGCATGAATGTTTGTCTTCTACCTATCTTCTCCATCAACAGGTATGCAGCAATCCTGCCTAAAGAGAGGGCAAAATAAGTGAGAATTATATAGACTAGGACGAAACTGCAGATCTAAAAAGTAAGGGTCAAAAAATTGCACGTCAGACTAGTTTTTTTTCTAGTTCATGATGTTCGACTTCGTGAGAGGAGAGAATTGCACTGCAATAAACACGTTTGTGTGTGTGTGTGTGTGTGTGTGTGTGTGTGTGTCTGTGTGTGTGTGTGTGTGTGTGTTTGTACTGTGATATAGAACCTGGAATCTCGGCAATTCCCAGGATAGCAGCATTGATGAAGATGTTGCCGGCTAGGTACTTCGCACTAAACCACAGCATGTAGTATACCAGGGATGTCATGAACCATCCGAACATGTTAATCAAACCACACCTACACAACAGTGATCAGCAGCCATGTCGGTTTACACGATTTTATTGCCAACAATCATATGATCAACGGTACTTACAGTTTACACATTGCACATCGCTGGCAATGGTACAGAATACTTACACTATGCTTACAATGGCACTTACACAATGAGTTTGGGATTTTTGAAGAGGGTAATAAAGTTCACTTTAGAGTCAATGTCTTCGTATAATTTACGATCTGTTGGTTCCTCGTTCCCATTTGCTTTGGAAACTGCTTTCAGAAGCTCCAAAGCTTTCTTATCATCACCTTTGCTCAGATAAAACCTGATTGAATAAGATCACCAAGATATTGGATAAGATCTCACTGTACTGGATGTAATCATGTTACCTTGGTAGCAGCTGGTAACAATTTACCTGGGTGATTCAGGAATGAAGAAGTAGCACAGCGGAAACATGATAGTTGCCGGAACTGCCAGAGCAATGGCAAATGTACTCCATGGTTTGAACAGCACTCCCCAGATAGCAGCCTTAGCCATTCCAATACTTGTTATAAAGTGGAATGCTGTTCCAATTCGGTTCCTGTACAGCGGCGGTGCATACTCCACCTAGGATTGTTCATGAGAGATGAATATGACTTTTCTCTATTGGTGCACCTCAAGATCATGAATTGAGAGCACTATTTATAGATAGGAAATTGGAATGAACCTCTGCTGAGAGTACTTACTGTTATGACAAAACCAATGAGGAAAAACCCGCCAAAAGCAGCTCCATCAAAGAACCGGCAGGCAAGGTAGACGTTGATGTTGCTGAAAAACGGTATCACCCATCCTTGTACCATACACATGCCGAGACTTATGAGAAGCGCGGGTCTCCGACCTGAATTGCAGTAAGGGGAGGAGGACTTGCGTTGTGTTGACAAAATACCCACGGGCACAATGCCGCCGCGGCACTACCCCTATATATCATTCACACAATATATCCTTTAACTCTAAGTGTGTACTCTCAGAGTCTCGCTTTGTCCCTACCATACCTCAATTGCATGTGTTAATCGATGTTCTCAATTCTACAATAACACAGGTCACTTACCCAGGTAGTCTGAGCATCGACCGAACATCCACACTCCGAAGAAAGCCCCAACGAAGTAAATGGAGGATGTGAAGCTGAATTTCCAACTCTCCGAGCAAGGTAGGTCCATGGCGCTTTTTATAGAGTGGCTGGAGATATAGGTGGTTATCTCTCATGAAACAAGGGAAAAATTATTGATTACACCGCATATTTTTGATTGGAATTCAGCCAACCTCTTATATTTCTCATCGAATTTCCAGTAGACCCCTGCACCACTTGAATCATTCAGGTAATCCTTCTCGAGATCACCATTTGTATCTATCTGACACGGCATCTTACCTATCTCATATCTGAAGAGTTGAGTTGAAAAATCGGTGTAAAATAATCTTCGGACTTCGACCAATGTGAAGATTGCGAAAACTAGTCCGGCTTTTTAAAAGTTTAATACAAATCTGTCAAACAGTAAACACTGCAGAACGAACCATCGCATAGCACTTAATTGCATCCACTCACTTGCACCCAAGAGCTGCCCCGTCGGTCGTGCACTCCCACTGATCGACAGTTTTAGCTGCAAACAAGTCGAAGAGAATGCGCCACGCCACGATGTACGTCAGGAGAGACATCAGTGCCATGAGTATGATCTGAAACTTTCCGATTCCCCCAAATTCCGTGAGCACATCGTCTATCTTGCACCTGTGTTAGGGGTGTTATGTAGAGGGGTGTTATGTAGAGGAATGATTGATTTAAAAAAGAGAATATGTCGACAGAAGAGGGATATTCGCTTCACATCATGATATCGATCGTGATGGGATTGCTTTGATATTCTATCTACATAACGCTGCTCTTCAGATGGAATATTTATACCACTTGAAATCCCCCTCATCATTCAACACATCATCTTCGGACTTGAGACTTTCATCTCCGTTTCCATTCCTAGTTACCCCACTTTCATCAACACGTCCAGCACCACCTGCTTCATCTCTTGTTGAGTCCTCATCCGGGGGTGGAGAGGGAGGAGGGGCGCTGATCTTCTCGTAATCCATGATATTCTGTCAGCAGTTGAATCAGCAGACCAGGGTTTATAATGACGTGTACAGCTAGTGTGTAGTTACTATAATAACTAGGCATATAGTACTATGACTATATAGGTGTAACAGCTACAAGACTACAAGGTATAACTACATCTTGAATAACTACCTACACTCACTGAACAGAAGCAATTGAAATGCAGCGCGTTGAATAGAATCCCAGCTTTTTAAAAGTTGTTCATATAAAATAGAGTGTATGATAGAAACCTATATGGGTTGGATTGAGCTTCCTAAGTACAATGTACATAAGTACTCATGGTATATGGTAAGGTTCATATTACGGTTATGGTAAGGGCCATATTATTGCGCTCCCTCTCATGCTATCAGATTTCACGTGCAATAAATCATACAGATAAAATTGTCGGTCAAAGGTTCCCCTTTTATACCATAAACATATTTCTAGGAGTCGGTATATTCCTAGGAGTCGGTATATCTAGGAAAATCATAAACCCGTGAGGTAGTCACAGCTACAATGTTTGAACATTACAATTGCAATTATTGCAAATGCGAAACCTGTCGGAAAGTGCCTGTTTTAATCTGTTATTCGAAACGATTTGTAGGTACTGGTAGGGCCATGCTACTCAATTGCAATTTTCATCTATAATTCGTGTGTGATCTCAAAAACGAGTTCCGAAGTGTGATCACTCCATCTCAAAAACGAGTTCCAAAGATTCTTTTTCTACACCGAAGTCCGAAAGAAATGTACCTAAATCAAAATGTTTCAAAGGAGATTTTTGTTAATGATATTGATAATTGATCGAAGATACAGGATATCGTAAAAAAAACCAACCTCACATGATATTGAGTGTCACCGGCAACATCCTCTTTCTCTTCATCTTTCGCGTCTGACATATGTGATAGCCTGATAACATGTGGTAATGATATCCTATTATTTTCGTTCATCCTATTAAACCAATGATAGTGCAGTGTACAAGTACAACTACAATGTTTGGATCATAATTCGAGGGGAATTATGGGATTGGGACAGTCGGAAAAACAACTCAAATATAATGGTTACTGGCTTTATAATTATAATTTAATGAGTCGTCGTAATCGCGTATAATACCTATAACCTGATCCCTGTAAATGATCCCTGTGATCGGGGCCACCATGAGCGCCCCATGTGTTCATGGTTAACGTACCTCACAAAAATTGCAATATGTGCATATTTATATTACATATTATCTCCAATACGATAAATTCACCCGGCAGCGTCTGCGTATATCTCAATCTGCCGGCAAAATCTACTTCTAGGATCTGTTTAAAATTAAATCTTAATCTGAATTAGTGAAATTCACTAAATATTTACATTTACAATTTACAATTCACTGTGAATTGTAAATGGCAAAATTTTATAACATTTGAACGGTTTGATATTTTGAACAATGCAATGCATTAATCATAATGCAATATTCATGATGCTGAACCTCTAATCATGCAAAAGCGACTTGCAAGCGAAGATTGCGCCGTGCCGCGCGCGCAAAACGAAATTCTCGACATGGACAGGGTCTATCTATCATCGATCGACAAGAATTATTTTGGTAATGGTACGCGACTATGCATATGCATTGCATCATGCATGCTCATGCTCGACTAAAGTCAAAAAGTCAAATTGCTTGATATCCTGATTTTTAGCTTGTATTTTAATTTTATCTGACCTTTGTTTCTCGCGCGCGGCGCGCGCCTTCGATGAAGGCGCAAACACGAGAAACACGCGAGAATAAAATTTCGACTGCATCTATATTATATGTTAATGTTATAACATATAACTAAAAATTTGTCGAATGTTACCTGACTTGTAGGATTTCACCCTACCCTTGCTGGCGGGANTATGGGGACAGCGATGATATCAACCAAGTTGAAATACATTCTGTCATTCCGTATTACCTCACATTAAACCTAATAAACTTGATCAAGTGGTGAGAGAGATTTGCAAATTTTTGCTGAAAAACTGCCAAAGTTTTGCTCGAGTTTTTATTTTGAGGTGTATACAGGTTTCACAATACAACTTGTAGGATTTTACCCTACCGTTGGTGCGCGCGATTTTCATCCCACCAGGGATAAAATCCCGCCAGCAAGGGTAGGGTGAAATCCTACAACAATACAACTCATCAAAAATCATTACATTTGTACTCCCGCTTTTGGGTCATTATAATATTCCCATGGCCACTGGCCATATAATAAGTATTCTGCTTAATTGTTCAATTTCAGTTTTATTCCAGTTTTAGCATGTTTGTAGGTTAATCTACTTGATTTTTCTGCATATATAGGAGCTTTATTTTACTGCTTACATTTTTTCTGTTTTTAACGTAATGTTTGTATCAAGAAAGGCTGGGAGCTCCAGTCGACTATTTAGTGAATCACCAACATTGTTCTTTAGTGGAGAGTGTTGATGTTATGTTAAAATCTTTATTTCATTTTTTGAACTCAGGCTCTGCTGAGGTCTGGCCAGACCTTATCTGGCCTCAGTGCAGCTTTGCCAGAATTTCATGTAATATATTTACTAATCTAACATTAGGTTATACTTAAAGCAATGATAAAAGCACAGTTGATGGCTACTAAGGTATAACTTGAAGTCGGCAGTATGCTATGTACTCAATAGTTGGACTTTGTTCACCCACCTCCTTTTTAAAAATTATTCATTATGTTTGTGAAGGCAGCCATTCTTGAAGCATTTCCTAAAACACAACTGAAGCTAGACTAGGTATCTAAGTTACACTTTAGTTACAATGGTGGACCATGGTGGAGATCCATGCCTGCTAAACAAGGAATAGAAACTGTGGGGTCATGTTCAGACCAGAGTGTTGTCAGGGAATGTCTTACTGTCTTAATACAGATTGAAGCAGATTTGGTAAATCATACTTTCTTCTCAATATGTTTATTTTGTATAAATTGCAGCAATCAATCATCCCAGGTACAGGTTATGGTATAAAGGTAATCAACTTCCAGTCAAAGCTTTACAAAGACTCCATCAAGATGAAGTTGTTTTCTTATTGCATCATACTCATTCTATCACAAGGTTTGTCTGAACAATTTTCTTGAACATATATGGTTAAATAATACATAGGTACAAGCAATCAATATAAATGAGCTGCAACACAGGAAGATCCATGCTCAATCATGGTATAGCAATATAGGTATCTTCCATTACTTTCTTGATATCCAGAGATTGTGACCCTTACTTTCAAATTCAGTTCTAATCTGCAGACATATAGTGGCGAATCTAAAGTTTAAACTTATCTAAGCTTAAATCACATACACATAGCCAACTTGTTTGAGTGAGAGGTATCAAATTATATTGTTGCCATAGTGCTCAGCATGTAATAGAATTTAACTAAAGAGATTAACTTAACTTAGCATCTATGTATCATAATTATGCAGCTATCATTCCCCCTTGATGGAATATCTCAAATTGCAAAATTCAAAGGTCTAGACTTATAGACCACCCTTTAATCGACAGACTGACTTGAAATATTATCAAGTTTCGTCACCAACATGGTTATTCAACTTCATATTTGCTCAAAGTTTTTCAAACTTATCAACACTACTTATTACAATCAAATTTGAGAAGCGAAGGCCACACTTTGTGGAGATCCTGAAGAGGAGACTATAATGTCTTGAAACTTTCAGTAGATTTGTGGTGAAAAGTGTGTGGGTTTTATTCAATTGACTTTGTATCACTGTCTACACCGTTCAATATTGGGGCTGCAACTTATTTTGCATTGTCCTGACACAGGATACACATTTTGGCGTGTATTACAATGCTCCATTTTGAGGTGTTAATCAACTGTGATGATGCATGAAAATTGATAATTCGTGAACATTGATGGGAGTATTGAGGTCACAAACAAGCATTTCGCTAACTACTGAATTGAGTGGAAAGTAATATACTATATCTTAGTTAGGAGGGAGGAAATGAGTAGGCAGGACTGGGCTGATTTACCTCTTTGCTATCGATTTCACATCTGATTCGGGATGGGGCATTCCTCAATGTTAGAATACAATAAGATCTTCTACAGAGGGCTGGCCAAGTTTCAATTAATATGTGGGCAGACAATTATTTAGAAGAGGTAGGTCCATCTATAGCATGTGTGTGGTATTGAAATTTAGAACATTGAAGCACCAGCTGTCTATAGCTATTGACCTTGCTTCACTTATAGATGATCAATTTTGTAGTAAACTCAAACAGTTTGAGATCGTGGGTTTTACGACAATGATTAGAATAGCACGCTCATTGTCAGCCACAGTTTCGCTTACGGTTAAATGATTCTCCAATTAATATAGAGATCATGATAACCCC
Source organism: Beroe ovata (assembly GCA_946803715.1). Lineage (NCBI taxonomy): Eukaryota > Metazoa > Ctenophora > Nuda > Beroida > Beroidae > Beroe > Beroe ovata. The sequence goes on along the minus strand of CAMPET010000022.1, from coordinate 17,024 downwards.
CTGCTTGTTTGTAGGGGCTGCGCAATTCACCAAAAATACCAGTGTACGTTGTTCCAGGTGAGCGCACTTTGTGTGTGTGTGTGTATGTGTGTGTGTGTGTGTGTAAGTGTGTGTGTGTGTGTGTGTGTGTTTATGTGCGTGGTGTGCGTGTGTGGGTGACACACACACAACAGTTATAATGAGTACATGTGTAGTTACATCTTAATTTACACTCAATCAGTGGTCCGTGTCACACCTACTTACCCTCGAACAAGAGCCTAGAATGAGACCTATGACTTTGGAAGGCGTTGCAGTATGATACCATTTCTTCAAAAAGTACCCAGCAAGGACCGTAAAATACAGGAATTTGTGATCGTGTTTTGGCCGAGGAGTGATCCAGTGTGTTTTAATCATTGTACCTCTCCCTGTCTTGTGGGTGGGTGAATTTAAGATTTGGAAAATAAGTAGTTGTTAACTAATTGACTGCAAGTTAATCAACTACTCCATGTTTTATGTGAACAGGAATACTCCATGACATTTCAATTATTCCAGCAGTAGGTATAACAGAATATAATGGCAAATATCCACAATTTCAGAATAATAAGATAATAAAATTTCACTGATCCTAACACTCCTCAATCAGCCACTTGGCGTGTCTTTCAAGTTGTTGAATCACACACCAACCAAGGTCATTATTCTGCATTTGTGTGTCTGTGTGTGCACGTGTCTGTGTGTGTGTGTACGTGTCTGTGTGTGTACGTGTCTGTGTGAACGTGTCTGTGTGTAGTTGTGTGTCTGTGTTTGTGTGTAGGTGTCTGTGGATGTCCGTGTTTGTCTGTGTGCAGGCACTAGGTGTGTGTGTACCACTGTGGCACCATCATGATAGTGAGAATTAAATATTCTTCGAAACTGAAAACAGGTGCTTGACGGACTAATGTCTAGTTGGTATGTGATTTATAATGGTTCTGCGCCGCGTGTCGATGAAGAGGAATGTAGGAACTGTATTGATGAAATGGAAAATGTTGACCCTTGCTCAGTTATGGTAATTTACGATCCGATTTGTCGTGGGATAGATCAAACTTGAAGAATGGTGGATTGTTAAGAGTTCATCAGTCACAGGGAACACTGCACATAGCTCACCCAATCCGGTTACTGATACCCGGTCACGCCCAAGTGGGATGTGGCTCACCCGAGTGTGACTGTGTGTACACTGTACCTACCTCTCCTGCTCTTCAGTCCCATCCCAGTATTATAATCAGTAGATAATACTGCGTATTAGGAGCAGAGTTGTCAATAGTTTGTTGACAATGATAAGTCGATGTTATTGTAGGTATATTCATACCTGTAATGATTATTGACTCAGAATTTGAATCTCTTTGATAATCAAACACTAAAAATGATATTTCTCGAATTTATAATTTGACTCAAGTAACAGCCAATACCATCACACGAATGTGTGTGAATGACTGCTCAACATACAGTACCTGTGAACATACAGTACCTGTGAACATGCAGTACCTGTAAACATACAGTATCTGTGAATATACAGTACCTGTGAATATACAGTACCTGTGAACATACAGTACCTGT
>CAMPET010000022.1:3161-14651 GCA_946803715.1 Beroe ovata | reverse complement strand
TGTGTGTGTGTGTGTGTGTGTGTTTGTGACTCTCCCTCCCCGAGCAGCCCAGTTGTTTGTAGTTGTAATGTTCATTTTCATGGTGTAACAGAGGGAACAAACCCAACTCACGAGCTTTAGTTCAATTCTATCCGGATAAACTTGTATTATGAACTCCATGACAAGGCATCGCCCTATAGCTGCTGTGTGTCCGTGCCGATAAATATCATGTAATGATCACACTATGCCCTTAAATGGTATAATTGCGCGTGTCAAAAGTTGTCCAGAGAGACAGGGTGAAGGGAGTGAGAGAGAGAGAGGGGGTAGGTAGTTGGGGTTTACTCGGAGAGACCGTTTATCTTTTATTAAATTTTTCTTAATCTAGAATAATGGCAGAAAGGTGCGTGTCCTGGGTACTTGCTCGACGCCGAAGACTGTGATCAGAAACTAACGGATTATCCCTTATTTGGATATAAGTAGAGTCAAGAGTGTTATGAACCGCATTGAGTGAAGGTGTTTCAGTATAATAATAGGCACTATGTTCCATCAAATCTGCACCCATGCATTGAAAACCATGAAATTTGTACCCAATGCTACGTACTTTCATTGTAACATATTTGAAAATTCCATTAGATTCTCTCCCTCTTGAAAGGTCTGCTATCTCGAATCAGGATGAATCTAGGTATATCTATACTTTGAAATAGAATGGAGCTTTATATGATGCAATGTTTCTGTCGCAAATTTAACGATTTGTCTTGGCCAAGTAACACACCAGGATCACTCAAAAATTGCACACGGCAGGATGACGCAGGTACCGATATAGCTATACGATCGATTTCAATTTGCCAGATCAAGCTTCATGCGTTGTTTTGTCATCTTATTTATGGCTAAATAGTAAATATGCACTTCCAAGTTGTATCGCAATGTAACTTAGTTAACCAGATGTGTTCATGAAGTGGCATCTCATTAACTTTGGAATGAATAACTTCATCCTGAAAAAGATATATATATATATTCATTGATCTCACATTAGAAGGAGTGGAGAAGGAGCGAACTTATTTCGCTGTGATATGTACCGCTTTTTCCCCAAACACAGAGATGCAATGTAATCTCTGTGCAGCGCATCTATTGGTCCCTGGTCACGTGTGAACGATCACGTGGGTCGAATCACGTGACATTTGTAATACGATATTTTTGTAAAGAGGGGCGCCATCTGGCTGCCAGTTTCTCAACGGAGTGTGTGTGTGTGTGTGAGAACTCGATGAGTGGTGGAGGTGTTTCACGATGAAATGTATTAATATAGGATCGAGATGGAACTCACATTGACGCTGACCCAATGATCAAGTGTTCAGAATTCATCGCAACTTCTGTAGATAATCGAATGATCTTGCCCCTAAACAATTTCATTGAGGAACTCACTCTGTAACTTACTCGATAACATACTCTTTAGCTTACTCTATTGCCCAATCCAGTTCGGGAGAAGTTGGGATTGTTCATGAAACGGATCACGCTTCCGTCTTTGACGGTCTGCGATATCTTATTCTAACAGTCGTTGAAACACGTAGCTGCAACAAAAATGGGCAGAGAAAACTCGTGAGAACTCAAGTGGCCAACACCCCGTTTCCACTTTCCCCTCCCTCTCCCCCTTCTCCCCTCCCTCCCTCTCCCCACAATCTCCCTCAAACCTCCTTCATTCCGCATTCCCTGTCACATCCCTTTCCCGCAGCAGCAACCGGTACAAATGTCTGTCCCAAGAACGAGCTGACTGGGTTTTTCGGTACGACAGACCCTGCAGCCACGACGGATACTGGGGGCACGGAAGGTTGGGCAGCCGACACTAAGGTCACGTTCACCTGCCCAAGCGGCGGGATTATGCCCGGAGCGGTTACGGAGGGCAGTTCTGTGTTGATATGTGGCTCAGACGGCACATGGACTTACGAAGAGGGTGGTGCTGCGGTGGATGATTTCATATGTAGAGGTATGGGACAGTGTGTTACATAAAGTTGTAGTACTTATTGTAGCAGTGGCAAACTATACCCTGAAACTGATTGGTACAGCTGCTGCGACATTATCATAACTGCTATAATATCAGCTCCCCACTGTTCAGATTGTAACACGGCTGTGCCATGTGAACAAAGAGTTTGCACTACTTATGGAATATGTCCGTCCTGCACTACGGGAAAAGCACCAGATCCCGCAAACCCGCGTGTATGTGTCGAAATCACGTGCTCCTTATCTGGTGATTACACGCTAAACCCGGTCCAAGCCACTTACTCCGTATCCGACGTGGTGACAGTCACGTGTAATCCCGGCTTGGTATTCCAGAATGGAGATGGTTCCGTGTTGGTAACTTGCGAGTCATCCGCATCATTCCAGCCTACCCCTGGTACATGTGTCGGTACGTGCTCTTATTTGTACGTGCATTATAGCAATCGACAAGTTTGAGATTCTTACCTGATTGTAATATGTTGTAACTGCAGCGTGTACCGACTCGAGTCAATGTACGAACGGCAATTGTGTAAGCAATGCTTGCGTGTGTGACTCTGGCTACAAACTAAAAACCGTGAGCAGGGGAAAGAATACCCCCCTTTTTCTCAACCAATTATCTCTAATTACTCCAATTACCTCTAATAACCTCCAGTCACTCCGCTAACAAATCTATTCTCTTGAATGCAATCAATTATTGAGATCTTGTATCATGCTGTTTTAAAGTTCTCCGCTATTCGCAGGGCAGCCAGACTGAGTGTGAACTACTGGCGTGTCCATCTGATGATAGTCTTTGTGGAAACTATGGAACATGTTATGTAGACACGAAAACAAATGATTTAGCCTGCAATTGTCTGGAGGGTGCAACCGGCGATCAGTGCGACACATACGAGTGAGTGGAATGTTATAGCCGTTATTCCTTCCGGCGAAACTCGTGATACGTGCTCGCCCTCACTGCGTTCGGGAATTATCGCACGTATCCCTTTCGCCAGAAGTTATCATGTAATTTGTATCAGTTTGTATTGAGCTGATGGGGTCGATATAACGTATTAACGTGGTTATATTCACTATGTGACTGTATAATTGAGACAGCTGATATTGATTAGCAACTGCTATAATTATACAAGATAGAGGAAATTTCACCCCGTATCAAGCAACACAATTCACAGGGACCTATGTGCAACCAACCCCTGCTTACACTCCGGAACGTGCTCAATGAGTACAACAAACCCCAAGGAGTTCACGTGTGCATGTGCACAAGGACACGGCGGAGACACGTGTGATGAAGTAACAGCTTTCTACATACCGTGAGTACTGATTTGATCTGACGAACAAGGGTTTCTTCTACTTTTGTGGTCACCGGTTTCTGGTCGCAGTAGAATCTGAAACCTTATCGTCGGGTCCCCAGAGGCCAACACCTACTATAGTTAACCCCAAGGACTCCCAAGTGTAAACCATAAATATATAAACAATAGGATAGAACTGCAACTAGACACGGGACGAACAAGGTTGTTAGAGAGATAGCTTGAATAATCCTTTGTTACAAAATCAGGACCACAAAAGATGGGTTCGTGTACACGAGTGGTGGCGTTGCTGTAACTAGTGCACAGATAACCTACGTTCCAGCGATAGGTGCCCTTGATATGTATCTTGTACTTCTAAAGGTAGGAACTGTTTTTGATTCTCTGATATGGAATAGAAATGGTCCTATCTATCATCAAAGTTTCCAAAAGATTCCTCCTTCACACACCATATCCTCCATCCCTCATGACAGCTCTGTGATTCAACTATCCTTTCTCTTTGAAATTGATATTATCTGGAAGACGCGCTGTTACAATAGTGTAAAAAGCTCACAACAGTGTTTGTTAATTTGAGCCGCGCGCTACACATTTGTCCATGCTGTGCACGCGCGCGCCAGCCAACAAGTGAATAGTTATCAAACTTATCAGCAATTGCAAAACCGCTCAGGTGACAGATGTTGAGCAATCAGATGCGACACACAAAATTGTGCTCGTCATGCGAGGTGACGGTAGCATCGAAGTTATTGATACAAAAGCAGACGGTACAATCACAAAGACGCTTATCGAGAATGTCGATTTCACTGGCAACACCGAGACGGCTGTCAAAATTTACAAGGATGCAAACACCAAATTGGCAGTTGACGTTGCGGGTAGCAATCAATTTGTATCCTCGTATGAGATAACGACCATCGACGCGTTTATGTTTGGCGGAGGTTTGGGTGACTGTGCCTGGGACTCAACATCGGACTGTGGTGTAGTTGGTGCCAAGCTCAATTCGGCCGCTCAATACAAGACATATATCGGTAGCTTTAACGGTGTAACGGTCAATGATGAGATCGTATCCTGGACTGATCTATCCACACATGGAGGTATGAATCCCGCGAATTCCTGTGTTCACTAGTGTTCATTGTTCATATCATCTCATATTTGTCCCGAACGCAGCTTTCTGGGCATAATCGTGATTTGCTGTTCTCATCTCAGCGGTGACTGGTGCAATGACCTGTGCATCCTACACGTGTGCGAACAGTGGAACATGCTCTGACACAGACAGAATCTCATGTGCCTGTCCTTCTGATGACGTCCTGGGTAAGTTCATGGTGGGACCGTTCTCAATGATGTATCTAGAATGATCTTAGCTGCATCTTACTACTAAATAATCACAGGATTCGATTGCAATATCCAGAAAAGTGTCTCATTCAACGGGTACACGAGTACATACACCCCAACTTTACCCAACATTCCACTCTACACAAGCGCACCAAAACTGACACTTACCCTGAGTAAGCTGAAACAAATGAACATTATGCAGCTCCTAATTACCCAAATTAACAAATTTATTGTTTCTCCTTAGCATCTTGTAATTAATTTCACCACACCACGGAGGCTGTTTTTGTCCCTTTCAAGATTCTCCACTACATTGTGTTTGCATCATCGTTGTGTTTGCATCATCATATATTAAACCATCGCGTCCCCAGGCTTGACTAAGAATAGTGATACTGAAATAGGCCAAGTGCTACAACTCGTGCTAGGATCTGGGTGTGACATTACCATTTCCGTTACTGCAGGTACATTCACCTCCACTCTCTGAAACGAGTTATGTGTCTCTGTCCTGTCGATTAAGAAACTACAAAGCATTAAATTTATTATTATTTAATTTAACCGGGTTATTGACCTGTTCATTCCCAGAAAATAAATACAAACTTGGCGATACGGAGTTCGAAACGGTCGGATCAAGCGTGAGGGTTACTTTTGACGGTACGAATGCCGAGGCGAATGGCGTGACAGCAGCGTGTACTTTGCCGAGCGGAGATTTCTTGGACGGTTCATCAGCCGCGGTGAGTTTAGAGCGGTCTGGCGGATATTGGAGTACAAATAACTAAGTGTCCGCTTTGCACGTGGCTATATGTTAATGCCCGAGTAGTCCAGACAGTTTGAACTCACCAAATACATCCCAGCTAAGTGTCGGTGGATCAGAACCAGCTCAAGGCTCGTCTGTCACCCTGCGGGACTCCAAGTTCCAAGGATGTGTCTCCTCGGTGTCTCTGAACAATGTCGCTGTCCTCCTGACGGCAGCTTCCTCAGCAATTGATGTCCTGACAGGAGAATGCAAGACTGATCATCTGCCGAGCGATCCTTGTGATGGCAATACGGACTGTCAGAACGGTCAACAGTGTATCATAAATCTTGATACCTACCACGGTGAGCGGCAAATGCAGTATGAGTATCAAGACGAGATCTTATCTCTTTAATTTCGTTCAATAACAAGAATTGCGCGCGTAAGTGCGCGTTCTTTTGCGCCGAGAGTCTATTAACAAATGCAATTATCGTACGTAATTTTCACACTTGGACAAAGTAACAAACTATCCGTTGCAGCTAAGTGCGATTGTCAAATCCCCTTCGTGGCTGATGAAACATGCGGATACAAGGATTATTGCCTCACGGCAAGTGACAATGATTGCAACGCAAATACGAATGCGGCAACTTGTGTTTCTATCACAACTTTCGCTGACTGTGCCACCAACAACAACGTTCCAGAGAACTGCGAAGAGGGAAAGCGATGGTACTACTATTGCGACTGTAAAAATAACTACTTTGGTCCAGATTGTACCGATCGTGAGTAGAACAATTGTGAAACGAAAATCTGTTTGATTTGAACGACTCGTTGCACGTTCTCTAGTGAATCCATTTCCATCAACATCACCCAATTTCCCCCACAGTTAACGGTGGATGGAGCGCCAAGACACTTGGGTCATGCTCTACCGAGTGCACACGTGACTGGACAAGAACGTGCACTAACCCCGCACCGGAAGGGAACGGTGTTACATGCGCCGATGATGCGGAGGGTGGCGCATCAGGGACCGAGACGTGCTCGACAGATTCCGACTCCTGCATAGGTTATTTTGCGTTTGGATTAATGAATATGTCGGTGAATTTTAAGATGGCGTTATCATGCGGGATTTATTTTCATATGTCTTCCTGACTGATTTGCTTTTTCAGCATTGGGTGAGTGACCCAACGTGACCCGCGTTTGTGCTGCAAGTATTCTAGATATTCATCTTTGACATATTTCATCGGTTACAATTATTTTCCATGTTCGGTGAAAAGGGGATAATTGCAAGATATTTATAAATGCACACACTGGATTACTTTATGATGATCAATAACAAGCCCCATATAATAAAACGTGTAAAGAGCCTATACAACGACCACATTGTGAGTCATGACCCCATCAGATATTGCTACGGACCCAGCAAGTTCGTACGTTGAAATGGGAGATACTATCACATTGAATTGTGTTACCGGTGCCACTTCTGTGACGGTGACAAAAGGAGAATGGATACAGGGCACAAACACTGTTGTCGATACGACAACAGACCCTTCCAAAGGTATTTGTTTATAGTCTGATAAAACTGAGCTTTTGAATCAATCCAGAAATTGAAATTCAATTGTTGTCAATGGTGATTGTAACCACAACTATTGCATTGATATGATTGTTCACCTCGATTTGTGATGACTGATAATCATCTATGACAGATGGCAGTAACATCGTGACGCTAAACTACGAGTTCACCCAGTCTTCTGATGACTCTGTCTCGACCTCATACACGTGCCAGCTTACTGCTCAATCAGGCAACGTGGTCACCTCTGCTGCTGCTAATATCTACCTTACAGGTCAGAAAAACCTGCCTTACTGGTCAATCTGTGATTTACGATTATGATAGCTAAGCTACTAATTCAGCGCTGTTTCTTGTGATTATGAAGTAGGTGTGATCTAGACACATCCTTGGCCTTTCCTTGATAAGTTTCCCTGAACAGGAATTAAATCCTTGACGGCGTCATACGACGGCTCGGCATTCGAATCAAACGAAGACGGCACTGTGACATTGGAGGTGGGTTTGAATGCTTGATGATGAAAGCCTCCCCTTTCTACATCCTAAAGTTACTGTCAAATTTCCATCTTTCTTAGGTTTACACGGGACCTGGTATCAAGTCGACAACAATGACCTTCGCCAAAGCAGCCGATTCCGGTACCGATATTCCTATCACACTCACGTCACCGACCACCGGAGGGGCCGTTGTGAGTTTCCGAATCCATCCTGTACCATTAGCTAGCTGTGACCATTTGCGGATTCACGAGCAATTACATAATGTGTGCTGATCAGCAAATAATATAACAAAACCCCATTTTAACTGAATAGCAAATATACCACAGACGACATATCAGTACACGATCGAAACCGATAAAAAAGTGTCCGGCACGTACACAGCTACCGTTGTTTACGATTCAGTAGATTCGATCGCAGAGAAGACTGTCACAAAAACTCTAACTCTAGCAGTTACAGGTCTGTACCTAATTATTCAACTTAAATACTTGTCATATAATGAAGGCTGAGGAGCCTGTTTTTAGCTGAGCTATGACTTAATCGTGTCATAGTAAACTCAGATACGCATATATATTTCAGAGCTGTGTACACTGAACGGGAACTTGCCCAGCGTAGATAACGGTTCATGGAACCCCTCCACTGGTACTATTGCATACGGTGCAATCTCCACACTGACATGCAATGCTGACTACACCCGTGTCGGTGGAAACGGAATCTCGTGTGGTAATAACGGTAATCTCGACACCACGTCCGTTCCGTCGTGCGAGCTCTCCTCATCGGCAACCTGCACCACACTGACAGATCCTGCTAACGGGAAAGTGGTGTATCTCAGTCTGACAAAAGTGAAGTATTCCTGTAACTCCGGATACGCACTCTTCAACAGCAGATCGGATGACGATGTGAGTGACACGTGCAGTGACGCGCGAGCTGACCCACTCAGTCAGGGTCATAGTATGAGTAGGAGTCATGTGACCATGGCAGCATTATTGGGTTGCTAGGCTGCAGAGCACTGTTTCGGTTTCGCATTCATTGAGCTGTCCAAGTGACACTGAGTCTTACAGTGACACGTCTTGTTGATTAATATTTGCATGATATTATTATTTCAGACGTATACTTGTAGTAATGGGGTGTGGTCTTTGGTGTCTAAAGACAACCCGTACGGCACAGCACCCACATGCGAAGGTATGACAGCAATCAGGATGGGGGATATCGATATTTGGGAGTGATTATAAATGCCCACTTCAGTCGATATGATATGTAACCTTCTCTTATCGTTACAGAGGTAATAGCAGCTAAGAGCAGATCAGTGACTATCAACATGGACATATCCATGGATGGAATCACGTCGGGAAATGCAGATGTTGTCAAAGCGGCTCTCAAAACCGGCCTGGAGGATGAAAACCTCATAACCTGCACGGTCCAACTGAAGTGCACATACGAAGTGACGAATTTCGACTATACCTCAACCTCTGGGACGCTGAGTGTCACGATAGTGCTCACTCAGACAGAGGATATGGCAGATAAGACTGTGGTTGAGAATGATGCTGACAGGGTTAAAGGTGCAGCCTCCGAATTCACTTTCTCTGTCAATGTCGGCAAGAAGCGGGCTACACTGAGCGGTTCATCTACTGGCGTTACCACGCAAACCACAACCACTTGTTCCACGGCCGAAGTTCTGCTAGACGGCAGCTGCGTCTCCTCCTGCCCGCTCGGGTATGGTGTGAGCAGCGGGGTATGCTCGGGGTGCACTGGGGCAAACACGTACAACGGTGTGAGCGATACGACAACCGGCTGTCTGGATTGCGCTGGTGGTTCAATCACGACACAAACACTAGCAACGAGCTGTGTAAGCGAGGGTACGCTGTGTATTGTCCCGGACCTCACCCATGGGAGTAACAACCCGCCCGCGGGCTCCAAAGTGGCAGTGGATACCGTGGTGACAGCAACGTGTGACACGAATTACGGGGTGGCATTCGGGGATGCGACCACTTTCACTTGTAATACTGCCCTCCCCACAATACAAGCCATTACCGGACTAGTTACTTGTTACCGTGAGTTATTATACACAATGTATTCCCCTTGTTATGTGGCCCTAGTAACAAGACCATATATTACCTTATTTTGTATCATAGTATTGGTACCTATAGTACTTGAACCAGACCGTGGTATGCCGGACCGCAATATTTTAGAAGGGGGGTCGGGGGTTTTCCCCACTTGTTAACACGTGCCCTGTGGAAGGAGTATTGTACAACTCTACAGGGTGTGCCAAAATAAACAAAATAAATATATAATCTCCACAGCGGCGTGCTCTACATCAACATACACGCCGCAATGGCTGGCATCTGTCTACATAGCAACAAAGATCGACACCACCACGCCCTTCCTCCGGAATCAGGAGGTGGAGATTGTGTGTAAACCCATGTACGAGGCGAACGGGAAACAAACAAACAATCACCTCTGCAATGATGATGGAGAACTGAACCCATCCCTTGATGGATGCCTTCGTGAGTATACTGTACAATATCGTACAATTTTCAGCATAAATTCTTCAAAATCCCTCAATTTTGATCATTCCTTGCTCCAATTCGTCGTATTTGACAAATTTTGTGAAGCACTGTTACAATTTACAATATTCCCAGCTAACGGTGAGTAGCGTGGTATAACACGGTGTTTTCAGCAAGGAAGTATATATTGTGTGCTGGTTAACAAATCATAGACCTATGTTCCGTGTGTGCGAGTCGAAATATCATACTACCGCCTCATATTATCACGGTTATGTTGGATATAGCATGGCGATGAAGAATATTCACAAAATCGAAGAAATCTGATTACAATTTGTCAATCGGTAAATTATCGATCACCCATCAAATCAAATTTCTGTGAATCGGTCAGCACTCAAACATACTTGGTGTGCCTAATCAGTACGCTAGGTATATATGAGCAATTGAACTAAGGGTTTCATTGCAATTGTTATGTCTGCTTTTCATGTCAGCTTCTCTGTATATGTTTTGATGTTTGCTGGTTTTCACTATAGATAGCATCATATTATGATAGCATCATATCAATTGGATTATATACTCTGATGTGTGACTAGGCAATCTAATTCTGTGACAATTACTTCTTATTAAAAAAGATGATCAATCGGATTCATAGCTGATGCATTGGCATATATTTTGTAAGAAGTGGAGACAATGATGGTCAGTGGTCACCCATCTTGCACCACTATAATCAATCTCCGTAATCCGGACATTTGAGAATAATTCACGTTGTCAGTAGAAACCTCAGCAATTCTTACTATCATCTCTTGAATTACAATGCGATATTTTTTCCAATGTATGTCAGTAATTCCCTGAAACAATCAGATACCTAATACCATAATCCATAGCAATAATCAACCGTGAATGCTCCAATTCAATGCATGTTCGGTCCACTACAATACACGCTACACTACGATTATAATTGATGACACAGGACCGTCCTCCTCACAATATTCACACTAACCCACACACACACACACACACACACACACACATTGACATCACTACCCTTCCAGATAACGGTAACGGTAACTGGGGGCAGTGGACCACATGGACACCCTGTGCGGACTGTGAGAAAACACGAACCAGACAATGCAACGACCCGGCCCCAATACCGGGCGGTAAAGAGTGTGAGGGTCTCGGTACGGAAACGGTCCCGTGTGAAGGGTGCGGAGGTAATGTCTGATCCTACTATAGCTGTGAAATGTTGCGAACGGTGGCTTAGGTTATTATATTTTATATGCGTTGTTAATGCACATTGCCGAGTATAAGTGCAAAATAGCTGAAAAATTGTTCTCTCGCTGTATTTTGGCTACACTTTTTCCGGTAAGAAATGTCACTCCTAGTGTTGTTGATCAACACGTGTTACAGAGGCTGCGACCAAGACCAGTTCCTCTATTGGCATTGCCCTGGGAGTGATTCTTGCTGTCATTGTGGTGGTGGTCCTAGCTTTCATCGGGTATAGATTCTACGTGAAGAAACAAGATGACAATGCTAAAAGTGAGTATATAACACACAATACATTGATCCCACATTGTATGTTTGTGTCATGTGTTTGTGTGTGTGTGTGTGTGTGTGTGTGTG
>CAMPET010000021.1:525848-536842 GCA_946803715.1 Beroe ovata | reverse complement strand
CCCCCTCTCCTCCCTTCACCTCCCCTTCCGTCCAATTAGCCGAATGAGGAGTACTAACTGACAGTAGACATTGCAGCTGTGTGGTCCGCATGCCACTAACGGAACCCAATGTTGAGCGGTACCTGGAGGAGCATCCTGCATTCCTCCAGAAGTATGTGGTGCAGCACCTCTCCGAGACAGACTTGAAGGAGCTCTACGAGCACTGGTACCAGGTATTTACTATCCTGTATTTGATACGACGGCCACTCATGGGCCCTGGGCCAGTGACTGGAGTCTCCCTATCATCTAACCTATCATCTGTTTTGAATCTTCTCACTTTTGTAATTGATCCGTCACACTCCCGCATCAATTTTAGCATACTTCACGTGAGTCGCTACTAACCCGTGTAACAAATGTCGTCAGGCTCACGGTCGTAAGTCGTCGACGGAGAAGGAGCGGAAGCGGAGTCGGACGGAGGATGAGAGTAAAGGAGGGAGTATTGTCGTGGACCGTACCGTGGAGAGACAGTCGTCAAACACGCTCATGGTGCCGCTACCCACACCAGGTGCAGTGTCGAATAGTGTCAGCCCCACTGGCAGCAAGAACACGCTGGGTATCCCGGATATCCCTATAGGTTGGTGAGATGTGTTGGGCCACGTGTGAGTGAGTGGTGAGTGGAGTAGAGCGCGGCGTGTTTGTGTGGCAGTAAGTGTATGTGTTATCAGTCCTGTGATTGAGTCAATCAATCAGGAATACCCCACCTCTCTCAATTCTCCTCTATTGAACCACCAGATAACGTATCAAGAGAGGAAGCGATGGATGTGTTACCGAGTCACTCCCCGATGAATGCTCTGTCTGGGAGAAACTACAGGAAAACTGTGTCGAGAGAGGGGGCTCCCATCCTCAAACCTTACAGAAGGTGAGAAGTGTGTGCATGTGGATTATTATATACGTCATATCGTCTAGAAAGATGAGAATTCTTGTCCAGTTGCAGTTGTGATAACAATTCTCAGTGTGTGTGTCTGTGTAATTTACAGCGGCACAAAGTGTTCCATATTGTGTATAAAGGTTAGGTAACTTATCTATGTTATACTCTATCACTCACTTTGTATTACACTTCCAGTGACAAACTTAACCAGGCATCGCTTTCTTTCCTATTGTGGGAATGCCTTAATAAGTCTGTATAACGTGAGATGCATACAATAACGTGTGATGCATACAATAACGTGAGATGCATACAATAACTGAGCAGCAGCAGTTCAAACTGTAGGTACTATACCAAGACGTGTAAACACGTGCAAATTAACCTAGATAATGCCTTTGCCCTGTGCAGTATGAAATTAACACTATATCTCTGTCATTTGTCTTGGTATAGTGTTTATGACAGCAAGTTCCTTTACACCCAATGCATACATAACATGATGACAGAAACATGGTTTTGACAAGAAATTTGATGTCATTTCCTTTTCATTCATCCCCCAACTCATCCTGTCGTGATTGGACAATGGGTGTGCAAGTATTGTTTTTGCACTTGGTGTGCATTTTGTGTGTGTTTCCCAGGGAGTATAGCCTGACCGGGGACAAATGCCATGGTCCTAACTTCCTGTTACCCGAGTAAGAAATTGTTCCCATGTCTCTTCTGTCTTGTGTCTCGAAAGAATTGTGTCTATTGAATGTCTCGAAATGTGAGTGTCTTTTAGCTGTCTCAAAATGTCTTCTTACCTTTGTCAATATTTTCTAGTGAAAGTCATGACATGATAATATGTGTGTGTGGCCTATTTACTTAGTTTGTGTATGTAGTTTGTGTATGTCTATGGCACTTTGCATGAGTAATGAGTATGTATTCTACCCTAGTCCACAGAATGCCAGTTTTGCCGAAAACTCTCCGCTAGGGCGGTTTTTGGATTGACCTCGTTGAAATTCCGTGTTTTGAAAATTCTGATTTTGGGACAGGAACCAGAAGATCTGAAGCCTACTATGAGGGTCGAGGAGTATTTCCTGTGATTCATAGCATTGCAATTATCTTCGAAACTATCTTGGAAACTGTTGCTTATCGCTGCGTAATCCTATAGTTATGTACAAAGCAGCAAATAGAAGGAAGCACCCTAATTCTCGATGTTGTGTGTGTGAATATCAGTAATTCTCCGTATTTCAGCTTAATAAGCATTCGCCGAAGGTGTTTAGAACACCATAGGCGACGGAAAATGCTCAATAAGACACTGAGAAAGTGAGTCGGTTGTGCAATCACTGTTTGAGATTGATTCAATCGCTCTGCGTTTTGAAGCGCTCTACAAACTATCTTTCATGTTTTCTTTGTTCTGTTTGGGTAGCTTTGTTTGATTCATTTTTTCTGGAAGGGCTCTCAGTATGAACCTAAGAATTACAATGAACTTCTGAGCTCAAAGACTCTTATTCAGTTATTCAAGGTCAACTCCTTAGCTCTTGGCTCTTGAGGACCTTTCGGAGCTTTCCGAAAGGCAAATATATCAAGTTCTGATATAAAACTTTGGTCAAAAGTGTTTGGGTGAAGTTTATCTGCTGTTGAACTTGGACACGTCTTGGATCAGAACAATGGCAGAAACTTCAGTCACGTGTGGAATCCACTCATTGCAGTGATAAAGTTCCCATCGCTTGTGAATAAGATACCCTTTATGAGAGTGAGAGATGGATCCCGATGCCACTGCCCTAATCTATGACGTACATAATGTTGATTATGGTGGTTTTGAATGGGGTATTCACTATTGAAGCCACTTTGTCGTGGACCATCTACGGTAGCCCCCCTTTTATGTGGAGCTAATGCAATACACTCCCCACCTGCAGCATGTAGCCAATATCAATATTGTCATGTGATCAATATAAACACGTGACTCCATAGTAACCTCGTGACAGCACATGTGACACTTTGGTGACCACTGCAGACTAGTACTCAAACTATATTTTAGTGTCACACAGACGCTGTTGCATTTAGCAGTGTCACGTCCGTTTCCCCATCAGATAGAGCAAGCTTTTGTCGTCAAGTGTTTTTTCAAAAGTTTGGTCATCGAGAAACGTCATATTTTCACAATATTGCCCATACATAGGTCGTTACGGTATACATGTTGTATATTATAGGTGAGCTGTAAGTAATGACGTCACCAGAATGTCAGGATGGTACCACCAAAGGCTTGCTTGTGCAGGATACAGTTGTCTTGAACAAACACTTCGAGACACTCAGGTTTGTTTTCCCGATATCCAAATTTTGATGACTTGGAGTAAGGCATACATCTACCTCTTCACAACAACAACGAAGGAGCCTGTCTATCCGACTTATGGCTGGCATGTTATTGGAGGGGGGAATGTTAGCGCTGGTTTGTAAGGATTATACAGGGATGTGGCTCTGACCGCTCATTGGCTGTAAATGTAGAGGAGAGTTTGAGTTTTACCATAGTAACTCTATAATTGATCAATTAATCAATTACGGCACAGTACACGATATACCAACTACAATCATTATGATCGCAGGGTATAATATCCTGGGTTTGAAGTGTGTGTTGCAGTAGGTAAACACTCATGGCATGTAGCTGAGCTCTGGATTCAAAACTCTAGACATTCAGGTCCCTTCTTTTATCATGGGGCTTATCTTAAAAGAGCTTCTTATGTTGTCTGTGCTCTTTTAACAATGTGACAGGGTTTGGGAACGACGGCCTACCTAGTGACTCAGTAAAGCATGCGTAGAGTGTACAGAAAAGGAATGATAACCTTTGATCCCACTGTAATCTTGTTAGCAAGTGTGTGTGTGTGTGTGTGTGTGTGTGTTTGTGTAGGTGCGTGTATTCAATATACCTATTACCTAGCCTACCTGGGCGCATTATGTACAGTGTACAAGACGTGTGTAAACTGTATAGACATTGTATCAATGTACAATGTACAATGTACATGGTACATGGTACACACTTGCGCTGTGTGTAATGCGCTAGGGAGTACGAATGTTTGAGTATGAATAATTTATGCAATGTACACAGCGATGGGTCCTGTCATTTGTGTATGTAGGTGTATGAGATATGCCAGGAGTGTTGATAGATTGTACATTGTACGCTGGTATGGACAACTGGGTCTGAGGGTCTCGGGTAATGAGAGTTTGGCGCATTCAGCGGTGGAAACAAGACAAATCCACAGAGATCTTCTTGAGCAGCTGTTATGAGGTGTCCAGTAGGGCGGTTCCTAGTATCTGTAGTATTAAAGGGACCAATGGTATCGACTAATGCTCCAATAATCATTTTATTTCCTGCCAAGGAGGTTTTGCTATTTTGTCAAGATTGCTATAGTTTTGGATCTCTCTTTAATTATAGTCACCTGTTGTAAAGCTAGTCCGTTAATAATGATCTGGTTTCCGATCGTAAAGTCTTGACGTAATGTCATAGTAGGTACCTCCAAACAATTAACAATAGCGATGATTAATTGAAGGAGAAAGGTTACATCGAAAGTCTCCATGATCAATCAGTCTCCATGATCAATCAGTGCTCCCGCTATCAATATAGAGGAGGGGTATGATTGTTATACATTATCGTATGATCCAGTACTGCTCAGGTAGGTAACACACGCACACAAATCTGATACAATAGTGCTGTGATCATTATACCCCAAATTAGGAGACGCTCCTTCTTTGCTACCAAAGTGCAATATTCTGTGTTCAGTGCAACGGTGCTTGGTTCCCTTTTTGTAGCTTTTAGAGATTTTCTTGTGCATTAGCTCGTGTCATCCTCAGTTCTGTGGTAATGTATTTGAGCCCCTTCGGGAGTGAGGGTTTGAAACATCACGAAACAAATGGAAACAGTTGTCATCTTTGTCATGGATCATTTCATGCAAGAGGCTCTGAGCGCCCTACAGCAGACCACCGTACACCAACTGAGGATTGTCAATGTAGCCCAGAAGATGTCCCCAAATCTTCCAAAATTGTCCCAAAAGTAAAGGTCTTCCCGCCAGCCTGGTTTGTGATCTATGTCGCGCCAGTTTTCTTTGTTGATTGCTTGCTCATTTGCTTTTTCTATTCGGTATGAACCTGCATCTCTCAGGCCTGATAGTTCTGCAGAGAGTCACAGGTCGAGGGATGCCTTGATCTCTAGTGCCACTATATTTAGAAGGGAGTAAGTCTTCATAGGCCACATAATATCTCAGCAGCGTACTATCATTTCCTATTTATTAGGGAGTAGGTACCTACAGTAATTTGCTTTCAATCTCTCACGAAATTCGGACATTCATTATGTTATTTCTAACTATGTGTAGAAATGCACTCTTTTTGTTGCATGATATGTTAAAATACCTGTCATCATGTTCTCGATATTATTATGCCCTAGTAGAAGTTGTTATCACTCCTGATCATCATTCACCTGTTAACAACAGCTGTATGTATACTATACAGTAACTCGTGGGTAGTTATATATAACCTGTCTCCTTCACACTATCAGACCGACAATTACAGTTAGCACGGTCTATGTACTTGAGAGTTCTGATGTTGAATATAATACGTGTTTCAGATCCTTTTCAGATGATCTTATCAACATTCGCTCTCTCCTTCCAACAAATCTGCAACTGCCCGGGGAACCAGGAGGTAAAATATTTCTCTATTTGCTTATTTGGAATTTGGAATTCTCCTTTTTCTAACCGTTTCACGGTGTCGCTATGGGAAGTATGGGAATAGGAAAGTCCATAAACGGCCAAAAAACACTTTTAGAGGAGACATACCAGAAACAAGTGTTCCTGGCCTATTTCTTGACGTTGAATTCAAACCCAATTTTTCTTAGATGCTAGGTAAGAAGTCACCTGACAAACAGCTCCTTAAGGAAGCGAGATAGGGTCGAAGTTCGACCGGGGATCGATTCAGCGTCCATATTATTGTTTTGCTGTTTTCAATATACGATTTGTTGTCGCATCCAATGTGTATCACGACTTCTTGGGGGGCTTTATAGTGTAAAATTTATTGTGTGATTTCTGCATAATTCCTAGTTGCAAGACTTACAATCGCATGACACATACGTAAGCCTTGATGGAAATCTGCTAATCAGAAAATACCATCATTGATATGATAGGGGCTCTCATTTTCTTGTTTACATAATGGCATATAATATGTAATTGAATTTTCAAATAGAATAGCAGCCACATAAGATAAAACTGGTTACATTATCAATACTTGCGGGATGAAATTCTTACTTCACAAGTTCAATATCCCAATTCATTACAACTTCCTCCTGATCGTGACCCTCTGCAGAAGAGCCGAGTGCGCGGCGCAGGTCCCGTGAGGAATGGCGCCAACTGAAGGAGCCGGAGCTGATGATGGAGCTTGTCAGGGACATTGCCCAGGATCTTGACCTCGTGTCCCTCTGCTTCAAGATACTCCTCAATGTTGGTATCCTGACTAACGGAGATAGGTGTTCTCTCTTCCTCATATTCGGGTCTGGGGATCAAAGGTGGGTCTCTTATCACTGGGTAATATGCAGGCTGGTAGTAGTGTATAGCTGGGTATGGATGGTTTGGGAACTGTCAATACTTGACTAGTCTGATCAAGGTTGACAGCTTGCTTAATTTCATAATAACCTGTGATTCCATGGGAAATAAAACTCCATGGGAAATTCCATGGGAAATAAGACTGTCTCAATGAAAAACTTTTGCGGAGAATTTTTGTGATGAACTGGTAGGCAATTGTTTTAAAGAACTAATAATTGTCGCGTCATTACCTATTTTACACCAGAGTCAGAGCTGCTCTATATAACAGCTGTTACACGCACAATACCTATGTTATAATCTTTTCTCTGGTATAATTCACAAATCACACACACACACACACACACACACANCCCCCACTCCCATACATCGACACACTTATATACACACACACAGCTCTTGATAGATACACAGCTCCACAGACACACACACATACACACACACACACACACACACACACAAACACCCACTGTGGGAGCTAATTACACCTGTCCTCCCTTGGGGATTGGACTCATCACACTGTGTCCCTATTCAATGAACACCATGCTTGTTACGAGCAATCTCACTAATATTATCCTCACATCCAATTTCAAGAGGTTGTGATTCATACGAAAATCAACTGTGAAGTGTCTTCTATAAAAAGAGGGAGCCGAATTCTAGCATCCCATATTTTCCACGCTCTCAATAACCTCACCGGTTTTGTTCACCTATTTTGACTGTGTGATTCCTAGATCAGGTGACTGCGAAACTACTCCCTCCTTCACCCATAATTACATCATAACGTCCACTATGAATATCATCAGTCATCACGCTCAATAGGACTCATTCACACTTGTGATTATGAGGACCCATTCACACAGTTGTCGCAGATTTAGCTCCATAGCTCTGTATATATTTGCATGATTTGAGTCATTATGGGACCATCTCAGTAATAATTACCAAAGAGTGATGGCCGTTGAATAAGCAGAACAGTTGCTGTTGCAATGTCCATTGAGCAACATTAGCAATAATAGGTACAAGAGGGTGGAAAGAATTTGAATATGTTATGGAATTAGCACAGATCTGGGCCATTGTTATTACCCACCAGTGGTAGAGTAGTAAGTGCTATATCGGTGTTAGAATTAGCACAGGGCCAGTGTTACGCTGAGTCGTGGAATGTTAAATCTGGGGTCCTTACTATTTTACGAAGAGAGTGAATTTCAACTATTAGCGAGTGCCTGTTGGCTGTTAGAGACAATATACCCAATAGAAATAATCGCTTAATCGATCATACCTGACTTTAAATACAAACCGGACAGGTAAACCTGTTTAACAGGTTTACTAGTCCGGTTTGTATTCAAAGTCAGGTTGATACAAACAGGTTTGCCAGGAATTTAACAATCCAAAATACACTCAGTTCTTCTATAAGAAACTCTCTATAAGAAACTGAGCCTAGGATTTCCGAAAATTTAAGAAAATTAGGCTAGAATCCTCGAAATATTAAGAGCTGCCCCTTCTGATCGACATTTCGAGAACACCGATGGTGAATGATACTAGATTTAGTCCAAATATGTTGACTCAAGTAAGTTTTGAAAATTAATGTTGGGTATAGAAATAAGAAACCAGTTAAGAAACTTGTTGGCTCAAAATCGCGGAAAAAATAAGAAACCTCTAGCCTAGGATTTCAATAAATTTCCTATAAAAAAACTGAGCGTGAACAATCCAGTTTTATAATCCATCACTCACTATCCCCTACTACTTGTACATACCCAGTGTATTACATGCCCTCATACCGCAGGTTCCTAGTGAGCAAGCTGTTCGATGTGACGGAGAACAGTCAGCTGACTGACATGTACGAGCACAAGCCTATCAGGATACCCTTTGGGAAGGGGATAGTCGGGTACGTGGCAGAGAGTGGTGAAACCGTCAACATTCCTGATGCTTACCAGGTGAGGGGAGCTGGGTGGTGGTAATTGGGGGTAATTGCTTGTTAATTGCTTGTTAATTGGTTTTTGTGGTGATTTGTTACTTGCCTGTTGTTAGTTGGTTTCTGTGAAAATTGATTGTTCTTGAATTTTCTGTCATTCGTTGTTGGTGCTCACTGCTTATGTAAGAGGCAGCAGAATTGAGCAATCTGTTTTCATTTTACCCACTCAATCGGATTAAATTCAAAATTCATGACTTTTGGTAAACTTCATATTGTTTATCTTAGTGTAAAAACACATCAACCTACATCACGTCATATGGTACGAACCACTACATTCGAACTTATCAACACTACTTATTACAATTAAATTTGAGACAAGGAGGTAGGTGAAGGGGCAGTGTCTAAAGCGGTGGAGGTGGTCCTAACCCCACTCCATCCTGTATTTGTTTGGATGTTGTTACTGATTTTATCTTTTTCACATCAATAGCTCCGTCTAGTCATTGACTACTACATATTATTCATTAGGTGTTACACTGTAATATAATGTGTCAAATTTATCGACTGGTGATCGGAGCATCGTTAGTAATTGCTCTCATTACACACTCTTTCTCCAACATCATATGGCCGTCGTGAGTGTGTTACCAATGAGTTGCAGCGCGATTGGTGTTATAATCGTGACCTCAAGCGAGGACCCTTCCAATCGCTGCGACACGAGAGAAGAGCTTAGTAATATGCAAAATTATAGTGCTCTGTAGTTTCATCTGTACACCTGTCATCTGTTACCAGAATGCAGAATGAACCCCATTGGGACACCCCATTTGAACACGAACGAGGGGCTGCCATTTGAACACGAACGAGGGGCTGCCATTCTCAACCCCTGTTTTGTTGCGTCTGAATTTCAACTGGGAAGGGATCAGTATGGGTACTCAGAAAGCAACGAAAGCAGCCATTTCCCCGTATTGCTCATCAACTCAAGTGTAACTGTCTACTGAGCATCATCGAAGTAGTTGAATTCAATCCACGTGACATGATTATCTGGTAATTGCCATAATTTTCCGGTAATTACACTCATTTACCCCCTCTGCAGCCCTTTACAGCTTTACAGTACGCGGGTCATCTATAAAATATAGGCTGAGTTATCTAAATCCCGTGAGTAATTGGTAATGTGGTTATTAAGCTTACTAAATACCGTGTAAATATGGTTGTGTTTGTTATCGGTAATTCACTCTCTTGTAATGTAGCTACGCCAGAGTGTGTCCGTCACGCCCCTTGAGCGTGCTTTAAGTATTGCAGTGTATAGGGGGTGAACGGAGCACATGGCATGTTGTTCACACTCTAAATTATTCATGCAATTATCATGATTGTCACATCAAATCAGTGGACCGGTTCACGTGTATAATTCATTGGTAGTGCATGCACTGCATATTGAGTGTAGGAGTGGTGTGTGTATAATGTGTATTCCTGAATGAACAATGTGGATGTACATTGTACAGAGTGCCTAATGGTGAAACAGTGGGGTTTATTCTCGACACATCACAAGGTCCATGGTGCAAGTCGTGCGTTACAGTGATTTGTGTGATTTTGGCTGACGAGTGGTAACTCAATGATACACCCGAATTAATTTTATATACATTGTACAATGTACACTGTATAATGAACTGTACAATTTTGTACATTGTATAATGTATAAAATTGTACAAAGCGCATATAGAATCAGGGAATACTGGTTGTGCTCATTTGTGTGATGTTTGTATGTTTGTTTCTTTGTGTGTTTGTATGTAGGTAGCTACCGTGATTTAATTCAATTACTCATGTATCCAGAGAATCACATTTAAAGTATACATTGTATACCTACCCAGTACCTACCCAATATAGAATATAGAAAATGTAGTTTGCACTTACTCTCCCCTTGTCAGGATGAGAGGTTTAACAAAGCTATTGACATGCAGACAGGGTTCAGAACAAAGAGTATCCTGTGTATGCCGGTCAACAACAACCAATCAGAGGTCGGTATTATATACCTGGGTGAGCCAAGTATTTCCTACCATCTTCATTAGAGTTATTAAACTTTTTTGGTGGATGTGTCATAAGGTCTTCTACGTCTTGAATATTGAATCCTAGGTAATGCATTCCTACAAAACATACTGCATTATAAGTTGATTACAAGACCCTGCTAAGTTTTTGGGGAGACTTGCAAATTTTCACGTCTACCAAGTACCAGCCAGCTCTAAGTCTTCTCTTTTCATGGGCTTTTTTCAATTTGTTCGAGATTTTGATGTCAAAAAACTGATATAATTTAAATGACATAGGTCTTAGGTATACAAAGACAACAAGAGTCATCCAACTTCTTACACTACCTAATGATATAGTACACACTTCTATGGCTACACGCATATATATATATATATGCACACAAGCGAAGTCATTAGTCTTTTGACCCTATATACCTAAATATGTGCGGTATCTATTATTAAGCTAATATAGGAAGGCGGTATCTATTATATCAGCTAGGTATTATTTTGGCCACTATATCTATTAAAGTGGCTAGAACCACATCGAAATGTGTACAGTACGCAATGAACAATGAATTATGAGCGTTACACACACACACTCACACACAGACACACACACA
>CAMPET010000021.1:454225-523804 GCA_946803715.1 Beroe ovata | reverse complement strand
GGGGGCAACAAGCGGTAAGTGGGGGCAACATGCGGTAAGTGGGGGCAACATGCGGTAAGTGGGGGCAACAAGCGGTTAGTGGGGGCAACATGCGGTAAAGTCCGGGTAAACAGTGGCAAGTGGAGACAACATGCGGTAAAGTCCGGGTAAACAGTTGTAAGTGAGGGAACAGCGGTAGATAAGTTAATAAGTACCTACCTAACTTCAGTGGATTGTAAATGGAGTGGTGCAGCTAACGAAAAACCTTGATTTGCCTCATTGATGTTCATTTCTTAGGATGCTCCTCGTTTTATCAAAGTGACGATATCTCAGAATTCATCTTATATATAAACCGGCCGACTCGATATTAGCCACTCATTTTGACTTTATCCTGGGAGTTCTGGGAGTTCTCCTGAGTTACGTGTTCGGAGCGCATCGAATGGGTTTCTCGTACAAACATATGCAGCTACACACAGCTGCTGTAGTACACCTCTGCGACTGGCTGAGTGTCCAGATGTCACTCAACACGTATACCTATAATATCATCTGAGTGCGCGTTATAAACCTGTTCTTCCTCACTCCTTCAGAGAAGGCAATACCTGAAATGTGCTGCGTTTCGGCAATATCTCACTGAAGCAATGCTACGTGGTGGTCACTGGTCAGTGGTCAGTCATACTTATACTTATAGTCATACTTTAGTTAGCGAACACATTCCTAGCCTGTAACGTGTAGGTAACGTGCTATCAAAAATTTGTTTCAAGAGACAATGTTTTCAACACGCACTCAAAAAGCGATATGCAGTTGAAATAAACTCTCACAATCTCCAATAGAGGCTATAACAGACAATCAAAGAAATGAACCCCATTTCCGATAGGCACAGAGCTCGCCCATTACGAGCACTACCACAAACTGCCCCCCACCCCCCATATGCTCATTGTTCATTGTTCACCCCATCACCCGATCATCTCAATTCTCACCCTCCCCACGGTCAGGGGGTTCCATTGGAGGAAAGCAAGGAGGTGCTCCTAACCCGGTGTTTCGAGATATACACGGGACCGGATATCAAGGACAAGGAGTCAGGGGACGAGTATGAGTTCCAGACCATACTTACCCCGCAGGATGCACTGGCATCACACATTACCCGTACCCTCAAAACTGTGAACTCTATACCGGGCGAGCCCATTGACGGGTTTGATAGGTACAACTCGATATTGTTGCTCATGGAGCTTCTTTAAACCTCATGTTGCTTTTTGAACTAGGTACAGTTTTATATACTGAATTTCATTCGTAAGAGATGCAGGTACAACATTTTTGTAATTCATGGACGAATGATAACAAATTGGTTCAGGCTGCTTGACGCCGATACTTTGGGGGCAGATAGAGAAGTAAGAAGTGTGTTGGCGATGCCAATCCTTACGGAAACCAAGAAAATACTAGGTAAATTATCCTAAAGAAGGAGAGAGAACGTGATGTATTGATACTTGATAGTTAGAACGAACAACCGCCGCAATGTGAATCATATCACAATTCACATCGTTACTTACTTGTCACCAGATTCGATGTGAGTCTGAAAATTTGATTTATTGCAGCTGAGTTTCACCATCACAGCATCGACAAATGCAAGATACTCGGATTATAACCTTCATATCTTCTTGCTTTTTGGAGTACTAGCTCGCCTAGGAAAGTTAGAAGTTGATAGTGATCTATAATTGCTGCACCATTGATACTACACAATTCACTGAAATTAACACCAAATTGAGGGTCAAATTTCAAAGTCATGGCTACCACTTTCAGCACGCGGCTCCTCTATTGTTCAGAGCTCTAGGGGGAGCTGTGTAGGATATGTGTGTGTGAGAGCTGCTCCTTGTTGCGTTTTATAAAGGAGCACATTAGTACATACACTGTGTAATACAGGGCAAATACACACACAGTCCATCCTGTACACATAGTGTGACAGGAGTATAGTGTGTCAATGTATAAACCGTGTATTTTGTATGTACTGTGTATTATGTGTGTACATTGTACACTGCAGTACCTTGTTTGTCCTGAGTACTCTGTCCATTGTTCCGACTGTGTGCAACGTTTACTGTGGAAACTATGTTTCCTGTAACTTCTGTACCCAGAGTGTACTTTTTACACTGCCTGTGATATGCTGTTACGTGCATTGTGAATGAACAATGGACATTGAGCATTGTGAATGAACCGTGTTCATTCGCACGTTCATTGAACACGTTTGTGTGTACTGAACGTGTGTTGTGTGTAATGATACCTGATTCACAATCGTTAGAAATACTCAGCTATTTAGGAACCGATACGTCAATTGCTATTTATCAAGCAATACACAAGTCAGCAGAAGAGCCGTGACTCGATGCCCACTTTCCCATATTTGATCTGTTAATCGGCAAATGTGTAAGCGAAGTAAAATTTCAGGAGTTGTAGAGATTATCAATAAAAAGGGAGAGGAAAGATTTGACAGAAACGATGAATCTCTATTCGAGGTAAATGTTTGATCAGTTCATGTGTCTTATTTTGGGTAGAATTAATGTGATTAGGCTATCAACTTCTGTGACGGAGTGGTCTGTACGGAACCCCACGGTTTCGATTCCTTGTTTAACATGCCGTACAGCAAGGATCTCCAACGTGTTCGTTAGGGTAGGCATATAACCACTCTGTCTTGACCAAAGTCGATTTTAAATGTCCCGTTGGTAATGATATTGTGTGTTGACTGCCAAACACACGAAATTAGCGATGGTGCAAGGAAATATTCTCAAAACCCTACGCGAGAATTCATTACTTTAGTGCCAGGAAGTGAGTTACATTCGACCGTTCTTCACAATAAATTACGCATACTTTCCATAGCTGCATGACCATCATAACTTCCTACAGGCATTTACATTGTTCTGTGGACTTGGTATATACAACGTCATGAACTTCGATCGCTTGCTCAAGGCCAACAATGCACAGAAAGTAGTTCTCGAGGTATATGATTGCTGTGTATGTCTTTGTTTCTCGTTAATGACGCACTTTTGCTTGTTCATTGTATGCATCGCGTTGGTTAGAAAACAAAATATTTCAGGATCGTGTGTTTAAACGTAGCGCGCGAAGACTAAATTTGGGTAATTTTGCGCGTAAGCGCGCGCATAATTGCATGAATTAATTAGCGGCGCGCGCAATGCAATGCAATGAATTGAAGTTTGGCTCGATTTCATCGAAGATTCACTTCAGATCTTGTCATACCACGCCAGTGCCAGCAAAGACGAGGTCTCAATTATTGAGAGAAAGGAAATCCCCTCGTCCCAGGCTCTCAATATAACCTCGTACGAGTTTGCTGATCACACCTTGGACAGGGATCAAACAGTTTTGGCAACTATTCGCATGTTCCTCGACTTAGACCTGGTTAACAAATTCAGGTAGTTTCCCAATTTCCTGTTATATCATATTGAGCCTAATATAATAACCACTATCATGTACGGCCTTAAACTAACCAAAAAGTGGACCAAATCTGAGCACATCATCATTGTTCAGAATCGATTTCCAGTCTCTGATACGATGGTCAATCACAGTCCGTAAGAACTACCGTGATGTGATGTACCACAACTGGAGACACGGATTCAACGTAGCTCAGATGATGTTTGCGATGCTAACGTCCGGTGGGATGTCACAGCAGTTTACCGACCTGGAAACACTGGCACTGTTGGTGGGCTCGCTCTGTCACGATATCGACCATAGGGGGACCACAAATCAGTTCCAGAAGTTGTCGGACAGCCCGTTAGCTAACCTGTACAGCACGAGCTTCATGGAGTACCACCACTTCAACCACTTCATGACCATCTCTCAAGTGGACGGTAACAACATATTCAAATCGCTCACCGAGGACGAGTATTCTCAGTTTCTGGAGCTCACCAAAACTACTATCCTGGCAACTGACCTCGCTTCGTACTTCAAGTGAGTTGTCACTATCATCGTCATCTCTTGAATTCCGTGTTAAATTTACACTTCAATTTGGTGTGCTATCCTTCGCCCACACGTGTGATTTGGTTCCAGACACAAAGGAACCTTCTCGAAGCTAGCTAGTGACCCGGCCACGAACTGGGAAGCCGAGGAGAACAGGACACTTCTCCGATCCATGATGATAACCGGTTGTGATCTGTCAGCCATCACGAAACCGTGGGAAGTGCAACGCATGGTCGCCGAAAAGATTGCTAGTGAATTCTTCAACCAAGGCGACATAGAGGTGAGATAGTGTGGTGGTTCTATCGACGAGGAGCCGAAATTCGCTTCTATAAACTGATGGATATCATTTCTCAATAACACCTTCCCAGAGAGACAAGTTTGGTCACACACCCATGTATATGATGGATAGAAGTAAACGAGATGAGCTACCAAAGATGCAAGTCGACTTCATAGATAACATCTGTATGGAGTTATATGAGGTTTGTTCCTATTCAAATGAACATCCAAGTCCCAGATTGTATTCCCCACAGACAAAATTGAATTGGGTATAATTAAGACTGATGGTGCTGTTTGCAGAGTTTGGAAAGAGCAAACCCACTTTTCCGGCCCTTACTGGACGGTTGTCTAAGTAACAGGAGAAACTGGTCCAACCTCTGTGAGAGGAGGACATCATTTGCCGATATCTCGAGTGCCAACATCACACTAACCTCTATCAATACTACTCGGGTGAGTGATTGCTTGTTAGCCGCTGCTGATTTAGGATATACTAATGGAATTCAAATATTAGGTTGCCTAAACCCACTAAAATGTTCGTGTATCATGACAGACGCATAGAATATTGCAATTGCTTTATACAGAACCCTATTATAATACATCACACCATGATTACAACTCTCTAAGCTCTCGGAAATGCAATGTGACGATGACTCGCAAATAACCTGCGCCCCGTCCGTTGCCGATAGCCTACCTCCTGAGAACGGGCAATTAGACGTGAGAATCCTAATCGGGCGTGAAATGAGCACACTCTTGCAATTGAAACCCCTTTCTTAAAAATGGGAACTGCCAATTGGGCATATGTCCGAGTTGTAGCATGGCCGAGCAAATGTGTGTCAGTGATAAAGTATGTGTCGTGACGTATAGGATTTCTCTATGTGAGCAGTGTATTATAGTGTTCGTGAGCTTTCAGTGTTCTTCTCAGTTCAACTTGATCTGAAATCGTCCCCTAACAAATGTATGATCCAGCAGTCTTTTCTTCCTTATCCTAGCCTATGATTGTCACATATGTCATTACATCATACTGTGCTATCTCCGATTATCACGCGTATTTATCACCGCTCGTCTCCAATGTCACGCGTTATCACAACCACTCCTGAATCACGCGTTACCTTGGTAACAGAAGTGCAGTTCGTGTATGCGTTGCGTCCGCTGTGAACTGGTTGTCGAGGAAAGTCCAGCTGAAGACGTGGAGGAAAGTACCGTGTCCGAACTGTGATCACGGAATCAGCTGATGTATAGATCATATTGGTGAGAGAGCTAAAACTTCGAGCTTCTTCACATACAAAAGGGTAGCTAGAAATGCTTCTGTTAAATTTGTTTGTAAGAAAATATCTCCTGTAATTTCGCTAATTCTTGGATCGTTACTGGCCAGTTGGCGGCCCGAGCTGATCAAATTATCATAATCAAGTTCAATCAACGGATTCAACAAACCGTGTTCATAATAAACCGTGTTGAGTGTTCATAATTGATGTGGTTACTGGTTCTAAGATGAATTCAAACATACGGTATCATACAAGCTTGAGAAGTTGTCTATTGACTATATCTTGGCCCATCGCATCCTAAACCTCGAGAATGCTGCTAGTTCGACGCTATTTTATCTGCAATATCTTGGGGATTGTTAAACTTGGTAAGATTGTACAACTACGTGGTGATTCCCAATCATGCATGTGACAAATGAATATTCTCTGTCTCTGTCCGTAAAACTAAATATGCACTGTTACATCAAGATTTGTGTAAATGTCTGATATAGAATGTGTACCTATCTATTCCCGATGGTGTAATGATTTCGCACAGAAAACCACACTAAAGTCACTTGGTCACTGCACTCTATGTTTCAATACCCATATCACCAATCGTAGTGACATGCATGCCGCTGTGACTTTGTCTCCTGCTTTTCTGTTCTCGCTATTCATGCTACCAACCAATTGATCCTTAATTACAATCACGCGTGATAATTCATCGTCTCTGATTGGCTCGTCCCTTTGTTCACCTGGTCTGTGATTGGTACGCGTGTGTTTCAGGTGACCGCGTTATCCCAGCAACCTGAGGAGTCCGGAGTAGAGAGTTGAACTGAAATCACGTATCACGTGTACCATGTCACGTGACGGAACTCTTAGCATTATTCACTGCGTGAGAAAGGCCATGACTCCTTGAGGCACGTGCAATACCAAATACACGTGGTGAATGCGCGTTGCGCGCATCATGCACGTGCTGGACGTTTTTCATGATGTGGCAAGGTATGTGACGCACTCCGATCAATAAAGGACTGTTGATGAAAGACTTTTTCGCGTGATGTAGATTACAAGTGGAACTCATTTATTCCTATGAAACATGGTCATCTTGAGTTGCCCGTACTACTTCCTGTGCTGCCTGGATTACCCTCTGATAGCATTATATAGCATGTTTAGTTTGACATTGAACTATAGGTCAGGATGGGTATTGGGAAGTGGTGAAGATGTGATTGGTATCGTGCTCAAATCTTCGCTGTCGCCATTGTCGACCGTCATGCACTCTGATTTGTCAATTTATGGGACCCGGGCCACATTCATACAGACAAACAAGTTATTGAACCACTTATGTTGGAATTTATGCGATAAAATCCATGAAAACCCCTTGTCAAGATGGAATCAAATATCATCAAATTTAAGATGAGGACCGCTAATAGGAGGAATGATTCTTTTACGGAAAGAAAAACCTTGATAGATATGAGGTGTACACTGCACTAAAGGAGTGAGGTGCTATTAATCATGATATGCTATGAATTCTTTTTGAGTTTGTACTTTTTAGTTTGTTTTGGCAATTCTCGTTCTTATGGTATATGAAACTCTACTGTATATTGTATGATATTATCGAGACCTATTATTGAGTAGTTTATTGTATAANTTATCTGCAATATCTTGGGGATTGTTAAACTTGGTAGGGTTGTTATGTTGTTAGGGTTGTTATGTACAACCACGTGGTGATTCCCAATCATGCATGTGACAAATGAATATTCTGTGTCCGTTCCGCACTGTTACATCAAGATTCGTGTAAATGTCTGATATAGAATGTGTATCTATCTATTCTCGATGGTGTAATGATTTCGCGCAGAAAACCACACCTGACACCTAGTCACTTGGTCACTGCACTCTATGTTTCAATGCCCATATCACCAATCGTAGTGACTTGCATGTCGCTGTGACTTTGTCCCCTGCTATTCTGTTCTCGCTATTCAATATTCATGCTACCAACCAATTGATCCTTATTCACGCGTGATAATTCATCGTCTCTGATTGGCTCGTCCCTTTGTTCACCTGGTCTGTGATTGGTACGCGTGTGTTTCAGGTGACCGCGTTATCCCAGCAACCTGAGGAGTCCGGAGTAGAGAGTTGAACTGAAATCACGTATCACGTGTACCATGTCACGTGAAGGAACTCTTAGCATTATTCACTGCGTGAGAAAGGCCATGACTCCTTGAGGCACGTGCAATACCAAATACACGTGGTGAATGCGCGTTGCGCGCATCATGCACGTGCTGGACGTTTTTCATGATGTGGCAAGGTATGTGACGCACTCCGATCAATAAAGGACTGTTGATGAAAGACTTTTTCGCGTGATGTAGATTACAAGTGGAACTCATTTATTCCTATGAAACATGGTCATCTTGAGTTGCCCGTACTACTTCCTGTGCTGCCTGGATTACCCTCTGATAGCATTATATAGCATGTTTAGTTTGACATTGAACTATAGGTCAGGATGGGTATTGGGAAGTGGTGAAGATGTGATTGGTATCGTGCTCAAATCTTCGCTGTCGCCATTGTCGACCGTCATGCACTCTGATTTGTCAATTTATGGGACCCGGGCCACATTCATACAGACAAACAAGTTATTGAACCACTAATGTTGGAATTTATGCGATAAAATCCATGATAAAATCCCTTGTCAAGATGGAATCAAATATCATCAAATTTAAGATGAGGACCGCTAATAGGAGGAATGATTCTTTTACGGAAAGAAAAACCTTGATAGATATGAGGTGTACACTGCACTAAAGGAGTGAGGTGCTATTAATCATGATATGCTATGAATTCTTTTTGAGTTTGTACTTTTTAGTTTGTTTTGGCAATTCTCGTTCTTATGGTATATGAAACTCTACTGTATATTGTATGATATTATCGAGACCTATTATTGAGTAGTTTATTGTATAAATTATGGATGACTTTTTGATGCCGGATACAAAAGTCTTGATTTTCATCAGCGGATGGTGCACTTCCATTTTTTTCAAAATGAATTTATCCAAGATGAAAGAGCTATACAGAATTTTATGGCAAAATTTACCACTATTTTTCTTTCACTCCTTTGCATGCACTTTTAAGTTATTTTAATTGTTACGGAATAAAAACTTATCGGTATCTTAGAGTTTGTTACATGATGTATTTGCGATTACGATGCTGTGCCAAAGTTTTTATTCGATTATTTTACCAGAACCACACCCATCTCGTATCAAGCCTCGAAAAGAGATCAGTAAAAGTTTTGAATTATGACAATATTGAACCCATTGAAAATAACGTTTAAGAAATGGTACGATCATCATCAATGGGCACAGAGCATAAGATTATGAACTGCCAGCTGACCCCCAATTGATTCCCTGAACAACTCCTTTCAGTAGTCACTAGTCCCTTCTGACCCCAAAACCTCATGCTGAAGCTTATTGAATCACCATGAGATTATAGATCACTAGGGATTCACTAGGTACAGAATCTGTATGTTGATTCCTTTGTGAATCTCTAGAGATCTGTTGGCCTTCTGCTGACCACCTGCATTAGAAAACTTAGCAAGACTGAAGTGGGAGGGAGGGGTTCTCAAGTGTAAAGAGTGACAGCAGTACTAAAGAAAGCAACACTTATAATTATATAGAAGTGACGTCATCAAGCGATATCTACCAGCTCCCACGTTTGGACCACCTTTTGAACTCTTCAGTCTTGCCATCAATATCATTGTTGTTATAATGTTAGCAGGGGTTTCTCCAGGTCAGAATGGGGTCAGTAGTATAGGGGGTCATTCAATCCAATACTTTCATAAGTGCAAATTTATGTAACTCTGAATTGAAGTTTTATCTGCCCTGAAACTTGAGGGGAAGATATCTTTTGATTAATAATTTACAATGTACCATTATACATTCTATGAAATACATTTATGAATCTTACACAGGCGCATAATCTTACACAGGCATGATAAAATTTGCATGCATATTATTACAAAATATACAATCTAGTGTATAATCTATGTACAATTTGAACTATACAATACATCCTGTCTTGTCAAGGCATAACTTTGGGCGCGGATCCAACGATCTAAGGCTACGCGATTCGCTAGTGCTAGTAGCACTGCTACTCAAACAAGAGATTCTGATTCTGAAGAAACCTCCCCATCCTCTGATGAGGACATGACAATGGAACCCCCAAGTAGGCCTGCACCGGCCGCAGAATACCCATGTTCCGATAGTTTGATCTCCAGATCCATGATGAAGGATGATCTGGAATTATTCCCCTGTTTTTCCCCTTCCTCCTCATCTTCTCTACTACAGTACTCGGCTAGCGTATCCGAACTGGGGCTCAGCTCCTCTATCGTGGGCATGACGAGCTCTGAATCAGACCTGCTCATCCCATCGTCCACCATGTCAAACGGGAGGATCATCATATGGTCCCTGTTTTGGGGCGATGCCAACATCCCACCCATGTACTGGTACCGCGAGTGTTTCTGGTTGATAGAGTTGACTAAACGTGATATCCGCTTACTGATTGTCTGGACATTGTTACGTTTTATCTGATCAAACAGAGTGGAGAGGAGTAGAAGTATGATGATAGTGCTCAGCATGAAGGTGACACGCAGGGCAAATTGTTGCTGGGAGTCCAACTGGTTCAGGAACACCGTGTCCCCAAACCCGATGGTGGATAGAGCTATGAATATGTTGTACAGGTTCGTGTACCTGAAACAAATACGTGTGTCAGTGTGTTATGGAAATGCTCAATCAGAATGCTCTTAGTCTAATACAGTGACAGGAATCGGTATACAATTACTAGTTCGGATAAGGGCGTGGTCATATATAATTATAAGCGAGTATGAATATTGAATTCACAATCCCTTTCATCACTATTTGGTAGACTGCATTACCACGGCAGCCCTTTGTAGGATGTGACGCGATGCCAGTAGACCAGAATTCCGATTCCCTTACACTGTATGACAATAGACAGTGTCCATTGTCCATTGGACACTCTCATATAATTATGCGTATATTTATAGCTATACGGCTATTGGTTTATACATACGATGGAATATCATCCACAAAACTGAATATTCACATTGCCATATATTGTTAATGTTATCCCAGAGTTCCGCCCAAATTGCAAACCACCCAAACTCTGTAAATGAGCAGCCTGGGGCACTTACCAGCCTATCTGAGTGTGGGAGTAGGCTGTGAAGAGGACAGTGATACCGAACCACTGGGTCACCACCAGGAAAAGGGTGAGGATCATCTTAGAGAAACGGCGGTCACTGCTACCCACGCTGCGTCTCCTGCAGCACAACCGCCGACACACTGTCATCAACTGCGCAGCGGGGGAGGTATTTTAGTTTATGATAAATTGAGAGTGGAGATTTAGGTTATTGAACTCTAAAATCAAATACCAGTCCGTCCCCTTAAAGCTGATAGTTGCTGGTACCCCCTTCAACTGAGGAATTTCGAATACGTGATAGTGGCTCACTCTAAATTTAAACCTTTTCCCCTGTCTCCAATTTCATGATAATATACCAATACCATAATACCTTGTTGAGAGCAGCGATGAGGAATACTCTGAAGACGGCCATGAATATGATGAAGAGGAAAATTCCCAGAAGTCCGTAAAGCATGGTCGCTGCTTTTCCCAGCTTCGTTACTGGGGTTATCTCACCAAATCCTAGTGATAGGTCAAGCGGTGAGTACTTGATATTGCTGCACGCAAACTCGGATTATTATGACATCATAATTCAATGTAAAAACTCGTTTTCAAAAATGTCTTTATTAGGAACTCTACTGCTGCAGGATCCTACCTATCGTGGTGATAATGCTATACGTGAACTGGAAGGAATGGAGGAAGTTCCATGGTTTCTCCCGGGTAGCGTAGCATTTCAGCTCGTAAAACTTCGCTAAATCCCGTATCTGAGATGAATATCAGAGAGTGGTGAATTTCAACATTGGATTCGGGGTGAAGGATTGGCGAATATCAATATTCACACGAATTCACTATTCAGGTATACACATAGTAATAGTATACACATAGTATACACATAGTATACACATAGTATACACATAGTATACACATAGTATACACATAGTATACACATAGTATACACATAGTATACACATAGTATACACATTTTGTGAGTGTGTCTATCATTTACATTTGCAATAGAGAGATTCCTGGCTGAGACTTTCATCTCATATTCCCTCCTCAGCTGATTATGGTGGCGCTCCATCGCGGGTGCCTCCAGTCTCATGAAGATGAGAGCCCCACACACGAGGAAGAGCATGTTCATGAGGAAGAAGAAGCATATCCTAGCTCGGATCTTCGTGGATCTCCCCCGAGCGTATCTGTGTGAGAGAACAGCTGCAGGTACTATGATGAATTTCAGCACTTAACTTAATCAGTGTGAGAGAACAGCTGCAGGTACTATGATGAATTTCAGCACTTAACTTAATCAGTTTTAAGCAATTGTATAATTGGGATTCAATCATATTAGCATTAGCAGCATCATACTGGGGGGTGGGGGGCATTGAATTTGAATACAACCACCATATGATCCCCCACTCACAAGTCATCTCTGTTGCCTGCATCACTAGGCTTCTTCCACTCATGTATTCTCTGAAAAAACTGGTGATCTGAACTGGTTGACCATCTCTCGGACTGTTTCCTACTCCTGGCCCGCGGTGCCCGTGAATTACCCCCCTTACTAAACCGATAGCTGGAGCTGGAAGAGGATGAGCTCCGTGATCTGTGACAAGCTGCCAGCTGACTGA
Source organism: Beroe ovata (assembly GCA_946803715.1). NCBI lineage: Eukaryota > Metazoa > Ctenophora > Nuda > Beroida > Beroidae > Beroe > Beroe ovata. The sequence goes on along the minus strand of CAMPET010000021.1, from coordinate 511,560 downwards.
CATATGACTTCGTCTTCTGCTTCCTCCGTGGTATTTGTGACGTTGCTGAGAGCGTCTTCTGGCTGGATGATACTGAAATCTGAGATATCCGCACTCTCCGCGAGTTAAGTGATGTCTGGGATATTCGTCTTGGTCGCATCGCAACGGATGTATGTGATCTGTGAATGTGTCTAGGACTTGACGGGATGCCTGCACTAGCTAGATCGTTAGTTGGTCTCTTCCTAGCTGCTCCGCCTAGTGAGAATTGGGAGTGTCTCCTGGCAGTCCTGTGTATGGGAACTGAAAATCTCTTGAGAGACGCATCACTTGGCGTCTCTTGATCCTGGAGAAGGGAGCTAGTTGTCCTCGTGTTTCCTGTCATAGGCAACATAATATAGTGCCTGTAATGGGTTGTGCAACAGCTCAGTGCTAGAAGTTAGTGACAATCTCAAATGATACTAACCAAGATGTTTTCGCCATCGAAACATCAAAAAAACCAACAGCTGATAGTACATTATTCAACTTCTAGTTCAAGTATCAAGTGCTAACACTCAATGATTTATAATGACCCTTTCAAAAACACATTAAACAAGCATTGCAAATACCTGGAAAGGCATTTTAAACTGACCACTGCATGAGAGGCTACAATATATGATCAAAGAAAAACTGATGTCCAATTTATTTATTGCTGACCAGTGGTCACAACCCATGCATTTTACCAGTCTTAACAAATAGCTGATAATCTGTCGCAGTCGACTGTCTCTGACAGCTCAGTGCTCAGCTCTTATTACCTGACTCGATCGACAGCTTCCTTGATAAAATATGCACATCCTTTGAGCAAAATGATATCAGGAACTTAGCACAAAATAGATATTGATTTAACCAGTTCTTATTACTATCATATGCGTAGATTATGTGAACATAGTGCGATAATCTAACTTCAAAGGTTTTACTTCTAGTTCTATGCTCAAAGCTTTAGAGACCGATTGAAGAAGAATTCCAGTCATTAATGCTTGAGTCTAGGTGTTAACAACTACAAACAAATTCCGTGGCTTCTCACACATAGCAGAACCACTGACCATGGCCGTGACCGAAGAAAAATCGAGGAATCATGCAGAACCTGCTCACACGGGTGAACACTATATAATTGATGCAAAGACTGCTACCGAGTATGTAAATTGTGAAGGCCAAACTACTGGCCAGCTATACGGGGGAAAACTGCTGAGTATGGTCACTACTTAGTGAGTACTGTGAGGACTATAGGCATCACTGAGTATATATAACGCATAAAGGAACATGAAAGGAACAAGGGCAAAGAGCATGAAGCTGGTATACTGCATAGCTGGTGGGGTTACGCGTCGCATGTTATACAAATTCACATAGCATGGAAACTGTAGTTCAATACCTCCACCATGCAGGCACGTACAGTGCTGCAGTTCGAGAGCAGCGAGGAGCCGCATTGTTCAGGGTAAGAGGTAGGGGTTAAACCAGGGAGGAAGAGAGATTGGAATAATGATGGAGGGTGATTTAAATTAGGGACGGTAATTATACAGGCTAGAGTCAGAGGTGAGACTGAGAGAAGAGGTTTTGAATAATAAGGGATTTGAACTGGGATATTTTGATTTTGCTCGCAGTGGGAAGAATCCTGAATCAAGTGGTGGTAATTATACCCTTGTGGGACTAGGTACAAAGAGAGAGTGGGTTTGGGATATTGAATCTGGATTTAGGCTAGGTGCGCAGACAGCCATAGTAATAGTATTGTACTCTGATATAAAGCTGTTTCACAATGAGCACTGATCGTGACCAAACCAGCGTTTACAATTGTACATCACATTGTACACATCATGATCGGTAAAAGTGATCTGTAAACCAAATATTCATATGTTTCAACTGATTATAGCTTCTGGTAAATGTGCGTCCTAACTTTGTCTAAATTTGTAGGATGGTTGTGTTACTGTTAGACGGTTTTACCATAATCAGTCGCGTACAACTACACTGTACAGAGCTTTTGCAGGTTATTATGAGAGAGGGAAAAATATCATGATTTTGATAAACATCTCATGGACCAAGTGTAGCAAGTAACAAGACGTGTAGCATCAAAAAGTATGTCATGGAAAGATGCTTCTAATATAACAATCTTCTTCTAGGATTTAGTACTTAAGTTAGTACCCTGGCCATCTAGTGCATCAAGTTGTCCTATATTGACCACTATCAACTTATCAATATATTTGGAAGTGGATGGGAAAAGGCGGAATTGACAATGTATAAAGTTCCGTATTGTTTCTTGCCAATGCCTCCCTTTAGTTAAGCTTTCATCAAGTTTGAAATGTTGGAAACTGGAAACGGAAAAGAAAAGTTGTGGAATATTAAAATGGGCGACTCACAAACTGATACATATTTGGCTACACTAAACTGCACAAGAATTCTACTTCGGCTTTATATCCCGTATGCTTACACTTTGAAATTGAATATGCGTGTTGGATATGTCTCACCTCTCCGCCGAGCTTGTGTCAAGGCGAGGCGTCGGGAGAAGTTAATACTATTTCTATGCGCATTGCATTTGCGAACGAGTGGACTTGAAGTGCAACTGCAATGTGGATTCCCTATAAAATGATCTCCTGGTGACGGGGAGCTGCAGGGTGGAATGTATATACGTGACCATGGCTAGTACTAGTAGCTACTTAAGAAGTAGAAGCACGTTTCAAACTTTCAGTTTCAGTAACATCACGTCACACCAGCAGCAGATCCAGAAGGACTGAGAGCAGTACACCTCAACCTGTACTGAGGCCAATGGAGTCGTAAACCTTGTTTACTGGGTTACCAATGAAGACTGAGAATGGCCTTTATGAGGCCCCTCATTCATCTTGGTGGGGGATGAGTGTTTAGTCTTGTCCTTTTTGTAATACTATTACCACAATTCGAGGATACATTGAATTCTGTCAATGTAAAGTTTGAGTATAATTATAAAGTTGCAAGAAATGCTAGGCTACTCACTGAATACAAGCAACAAGTCCGATCACCTACAGCATATAACAATGGTATAGTTATACGCGAGTACAAAGCTGCATATAACTGGGGGGGTGATGCTGCTCTCCCTACGCGGCCCCTCCATGATCCCAGCTATCTATGCCACAGTGATGCCCTCTAATTACAGCTACTGCTGCATTGATCGTATATAATTGCCATGGTGGTAAACACCTCTATTCTATAACACTCAGCTATATACTAGTAACAAGCCTTGGCGGTGGCCTCATGAACAATTGTAACTTGCTTTCGCACCATAGTAGCACGAACAGAAGCACCCACGTACTATACAGTGCTTTCAATTTCATACAATCATAGCTGGATTAAGTGAAAGCGCGAGACAGTATAGAGATCGTATATCCCGTGCACAGTTAGTAACGGCTAAATCTCAGATGTGGAACTGCAGGAAGTAATTCCACATTGTGGATCTGGAGAACGGCAAATCTCAGAAGTGCGACATACCATGATAACCCTAACAATTTTTGCCCAATTGCACTCAAAATTTAGATACGCTTCACTCAGACCTGTTATTGACTGATCCGCCCCTTGATGCGCCCTTTGATCGCAATTTGCGCCCTTTTTTGAATCACTCATTCAAAAACAAAAAGGACGCAAATTTCAATCAGTCAATAACAGCTCTGATAGAATCGCATTTGTTGGTCTGGGCGCATTTTGAATATGACTTAACGCAATTTTTGCTTTTCGCTCATGTTCCCACTTGCCCGGAATGTCCTACTTCTCTCTTGGACCTGACAAGCAAAACTAAATATTTCAATTCGGAATATAATGTGGTTCATCAGGACATCAAACTTGATAAAAACCCATGCCAGACAAAATTGGGCACGAAACTGATGTTTTTTGAGAGTACAAGTGATATGGAACTCGAACTGCTAAGTCCATTGATATGGATGCATCACTTGATTGGCTCCACGCCCGATGCGGACTTTTTCTTCTGAACCAGCATCTTGTGGATCAGCTCATTGGATTTCGTCCTCTTCTCCTGAATCTTCTTCTTCCTCGAGGTGCTGTTTCCACCCCCTCCCACAGTCATTTCCACGTTGATCTTCCTGTCTTCGAACGTGGTATGGTGGTAAAGGAGAGCGTTCTGAAAAATTGGTCTCAATTTGGATGATATTCAAAACGGGGGAATCTTTAAAGAATTTTCCCGTCAAATCACGCATAATTTGTAAACAATAGCACTTTACTCACCAACATGGCTGCTGATGTTTTATACTCGACAAATGCACAACCTTTGGGCTCCTTCTGTGCATTGAGCAAAAGTCTCACATCTAGTAGAGGTCCTGCAATTTCAGTTGTTGGGGCATTGAAAATGAGATGCAAATGCATGAGCCATGAAAGCATCTTCAGTTGATCATCGGCTTATAGTTACGCATATGACAATGTACACACCTGCTTTTTTGAAATGTTTTTCCAGGGATTCTTTGGTTGTCGTATAAGATAGATTCCCTGCGATGAGATAGGTTATGGTTTCGTATTTTGTCGATTATTTTAGCTATTGTTGTTATAAAAAAAGAGGACCATGTTATAGAGGACCATAGAAAGTCGGACAGCCACAATTTCATGCCAATTCGATAATCGGTCCCCAAGTTAAGGGCCGACACAACCCCTTATCGCAAAAACTGTACAATCAGAGTGGGATTTGGAATAACTTCAAAACGGATTTATCGATTGACTTGATACCTTTACATAATTGATACTTCGTGACATACCGACAAAGAGGATAAATCGAGCTTTTTTCCCGGGTTTCTTCCCATTCTTTCCTTCATCTTCACATTGAACTTTCTTATCATCTCCCAGTTTCTCATCTGTCACAGTACTGTCCCCTTCCTTCAGAACTGCAGTACTGTGCTTCTTCTGCTTCGAACCGGTATCAATCTTCTTCACTTTCTTCGTTCTTACTGAAGAACGATAATATGTGAGTGTCATGACATGTGAGTGCCTGAACTTACAGCACCACCACTCGCCTTTTTCAAGCCCATACTATACTGTATAGAGTGGTAACATTCTATCAACTTCAACTTTAAGTACTGTTAGTGTTACAATGGAGTAGTACGTAGTGACACCGCCCAACCAATAGCTGACACACGGAAACTAAGCTAGGACAGATCAAATATCTGGCAAGTGATATCATTATCACACTGTTATGTAACTATTGCTATATAACCACTGATAACTTACCCTCTCCTCCACTCTCAGCCTTCTCTTTGAAAATTCCAGAGTATTTCCTCTGGAACCCTGTCTTCTTTGCTGCCGATCGCTTCGTGGATATCTTCTTACCCATGTTTAGCTAAGAGATGACATTACATTGTTCAGCGATAGATTAAATGATTTACTGATCAAAATTATCATTCACTTCTTGCTATACAGATACTCAGAAAGTCAGAAACTGAAAGTCAAGATGCCCATTAGCAAAAAATAAAATCAATCACAAATCTTCCGTTAATTGATTTGCTCTGTTCTAATCGTCCACACATTAAACATTCAGTTCTTACCAATTAGCACCAATCAATATTCATTCGTGTTATCTAGTGACAGCATGGACCTCATTATTGTGCTGTAGTAACAGGTGACGGTGTGTGAACTGTTTACCACAAATCTGACAAGATACGCATTCTGCGGGCAGTCTCTCGAAATAATCGCTACAATTTGTGCACGCGTACGTGGCTCCCGATATGAACTTGAGTTTGTGGTCGCACACCTCGTTCACCACTCGCTTTTGCCCACGGGGAGGAGGGGACTTCCTGGGCCTAGTCGGAATTGCACTCGGCATAGCGGAATGTGGTTTGGAGGAGGGCTGGATGGGTCGGCCGGGAGACTGTCTGGATGCTGGACTTGGGTTGAACGTTTCGAAACTGGACTCCTCACTACTCTGGTGTTTGTTGGGTCGAGGTGTGGTCGTCCCTAGTGTTTGGGGAATGGGACGTACAGGGGAAATGTTGTTGTTACTAGTAGGGGGATTTTCCAGTATTTTGTTACTGATGTTGTTGTTATTGTTACTGTGTACTTCCTCCTGATTATTGTTAACCGTGTTAGAATTATAGTGGTCGACAGTAGTTTGACCGTGCTCTGAGCTATCATAGCGTTGATTGTTATGAACCCTGAAGAGACTGTCGGGTGACCTGGACCCCACAACCCTGGGGAGCGGCAGTGATTTGGCGGAGTGGTCGTCTCTGAGTTCCACTTCACCAGCGGCCCCAGTACCCAGAACCTCGCTATCGCTTCTACTCGCCATGTTATTTAGTCCTGTGATTAATCCAGAGAAAGCGGAATGAGGCAGTTTATTGAGAGTGCCTCTCTTCTGAGTCGCAGCCAGTGTCACGAGAGTTGATATGAGGGCTGGGTCAGATTCAGGCATGTTCAGGTCGGGGTCGGGTATCGGGCTGGTGGCGTCCTTTCTGATGTCAGACTGCAGCATTGATACAAACCGGGCGTCAACTTCCTGAGTGAAAATATTGGTTGTTATGAGCGGAATCATGGCAGTATGATTTAAAGTGGATGATCTATGGAGGGCTCGTAAATTGAAGATGAATATCGATCGCAATGATAATGGGACACAATGATAAGTCCATTGTTTTACTTTTTCACGTTTTGAAACGATAAAATGAGTACATATTGATTAACGATAGCTCCCAAAAAGAAACAAAATAAGGTATCCAAAACTTCGGTGGGTTTAGCATTTCATAAGTCTTGCCATGGACGTGGATTGATCGATCCCAGTTTTCTGTTTCATGGTTCGTCTCTTGTTCTGGAACCAGTACATGACCGTCTTGACAGGTAGCCCAGTTCGTTCAGCCAGTACTTGACGCCCCTCTTTGCTCAGATACGAGTATTTCTCGTACCAGTTCTCCAAAACGTCCACTTTATCACGTCCTATCTCGTGGCGGAGACGCGGCCGTTTTGCCCGAAGTCTCTCACGTGATTCGTCAATCTCGGCCCGAGTGAGGAGAATCGGGTCGTGTGACGATGACTTGTCGGTTGTCTCCGGTGATTTTCGTTTGAGAGATGGTTTCTGTTCTGTGGTGGTTGTTGTGTTGACGCTGTCAGAGAGGAGGGGAGTTCGTTCAACTGGAGTGGACCTAAGAGGGCTAGTTCTGCCTTTTGATCCGATTTGAGGATGGAATATGTTTTCATCAGGGCAAGGAGCTTTCAACTCGATGATATTGGGATCAGGCTTCAAAAGAGATTCGATCTTGGGATAAGACGTGGGACAAATATTGATATCCATGGTATCATGGGCCTTGTTCTCTGTGAGCATAGCAGCAATCTTCTCAAAGTAATTGGAGGAAAGGTTGAAGGAAGAAGTAGGTGTCCAGTGAGAGATCACCTGCAAGGGGGATAGCTGAGCGACAAGAGGGGACTTGAATGTGAGAGGTTGCAGCTCGCTATCAGATAATAGAGGTGATGTTGTGTTTGACAGGAGTATAGTTGGTCTTGTGTTTGATGTTGCGGTGGAGACTTGGAGATGCTCAGCTCCAAAGAGAGGGTCAATTAGAGGTGGGTCACACGGCTCTAACTTCATGGTGTGTAGATGGAAACTGAAATTGAGGGATTATCCGATGCGTTTTATCCATATTTATCCTGGTATTTATACCCAAACTTCATGTCTGTATGGCTGGGTCAAGTTAGCTGGCAATGATTGGGGCAGAGCTCCCAATAATTACATGTTACGACAGATGTCACATGACCTACAGGCGCCAGATGCTTGGTCACATGACCACAGCCCACTGCTAGAGTGCTAGCCTGCCTCAATGTTATGGGCGCGTCGTCATCTGATCATGCGTCATTAGGTCCTCCAGTGACGAATAGACTAGACACACGGGAATTGGGCGGTAGGTCCAATCATTGACTGTCCCCATACCATGATCACCTGGCACTATTTTTGTTACTATTTCAATGACCGTCGCCTGGTATTGAACAATATCTCGATAACTGAAGGACAGCTGATGGACGGTAGAAACTAGACACTGAGTTTCATGCAAACATATATGTAGATCGTAGATGACAGGCTTGTGGGGTAATTTCTAAAAGTTGGTAACCAAATGAAGAAGACAGGAGTGCTCCCCTTTCCCGGAAATTGGCCACTTATAGCTATTAAGTTACGGTTTAATACCCCCTCAAACTAACAGCCTCCAGACTCCGCATATATTGAAATAAACTTGTGAGTACCAACAATGTGATCAGCACATTAAGCACTCAAGGGTAACCGATGGTTTAACCAGTGTGCTGTCTCTGTTGACATATCTCAGGGAATGCCCCTGGTGCATACCATTAGGCATGTCAGCAGAGACAGCACACTGGTTAAACCATCGGTTACCCTTGTGTGCTTTATCTGCTGACTACAAAGTGGGGCATTGCATTGCCTCACTGCTCACAGTGATCGACATCTAAATAAACAGCATACGCGCGCGCGCTGTCATGTAACAGCTAGCTCACAACGCGCGCTGAAACTGGCAAAAAAACAATACCGCGCGTTACGAATATTCCAACAATCGGAGAGTTGTCCCGTTATGGATGGCCATTGGTCACGGTCACATACGATTTTCACGTCATGGTAGCCCTCCCACGGAGCAACACTCAGTAAAACGAACTGTCTTATCAGTTCACTCCCACCAGTGCGTTCCTGCCTGCTGCGCAATTTGACATCCAGTGATAGACAACTCTATATGATGCTTTGTCTGTAGATACTTAGAATGGGCCGAAAGACATGATGTTGCTTCTTTCCTGTGTAGAATATCATCAACAACCATACTCCATATGGTGTGACGATGCAATTCGGGCACCATCACAGGCTAGTAGGAATCAAGGCAATCATCCCAAAATCCAAATTGAGACCAGAAGGCAGCATCCAGCTATCTGGCCACCATGAATATTTGATGAAAGCAGCACTCCTTAAAATCATTTTCTCTGCAAATTTGTCACCTCAGCAAGAAATGTTCAAGATAGGTGTGGGCAGGTTCATTGGGCAGTAGCCCCTGTTCCGGGATACACAATTGTGGAACACCAGCTGGAATAAGATGCATATGTCCTGAGCAGTGAGCACACACACACAGTCAAAACGATCAAAATTCCTCCACATCAGACAAGAATTTCATGGTTATGTGGAATCCACATAACCGGGGCCATAAAATCACTGTTAATTCTTGTTGAAAGAAGTACCCATTGATGATAATTTCTCGTTGTACAATGTACATTGTACATATTGCCAAAACATGGTAATGGCCTCGCATGAGGTAATGAACCAATATCATTCACCTTTCTATTTGAACTTGCTCTTATTGAGTTTATTCTCCAACCCACCGTTGATTGTAGGGGTTTCTGATGAATGCGACTTTCTATTGTGATAAAGACAGGATCCAATCTTTCCAACGAAATTCCATGAAATATCTCCATGCTAATGCATCACTATTCCTCGATATCCAATGATCAGTAATCCTATTCCTTGCTCTATGCACACTCCACAGTATCAACACAGAGCAACATCTCATAGACTTGTTCTGGATACAGAAAGTGACAGCACCTGAAGTTCATCACCCACCATCACCACGATCAAGACTTGACTTGACAGTAGCAGTTGCAGTGATCATTTGCAACGCTCTGATCTGTTGTGTGTGTCTACCTCTTAACAACATGATAGTCAGGTACTACAAACCTCAAGTCTCAGTGTTCGTGTCTCTGCTCCACTCAACTAACGGTATTGTTGATCTGTGTATCGGTGCTGGGGTGACAGGGCAGAATATAGCTCTGCTCTCTCTCTTCTACTTGAGGGGGAGGGTGGGGAGTATTCTCGCCATGCCCAGCTTTCTGATTGTGGGAACCAGTATCAGAACCAGTACACCAGTTAACACCATACCCTGTGTAGTGTGAGCTAAGAAAATAACACGCCCATTCAGCAGTTTCATCAGCAGACAATGGATCATTGCTTCAATCATCACGTATGCGCTATTCTCAGTGATAGTTGCCATGATTGATGTGATGAGATCCTCATCTAACATCCCAACAGAAGTATTCTCGCCTTACAAAATATTCGTATTGAAATTTGGTTTCTCTTCCCTCGGTCTAGCAGCATCGCTCACAGCTGGACAGGATGGGCTAGTTCGTAGCAGCGTTCTGCGCTACCGGTTACAATACTCTGTGTCTCCACAGTGGTACAGGTAAAACCGGTTTACACCCACTTTGTTTTTTATCTTGTTATTCAATACCGGTTTTATCGACACATCTCGGTCCCTAACTTACTTGACTCAATTTGAATTACAATTACTTATTCAGGTCGTGCATCTATCCCGTAATAAAGACCGTCCACGGTCCAGCGACAGAATCCAACAAAAACAGGAGCCGAGAGAAGGCAGCTAATCCTATGCGGAAGCCGGAATATTCGTGTCCTGTAACCTGACATCCATTCTAATGTGGGTCATAGCCGCCATGAATTCAAGTGTGTGACGTCAGGAGAGAGGGGATAGAGGGGACAAATGGAGGAGGGGTCAAACTCTGAACTGGACACAAAAATGGCTGATATACTTCTCGGGAACTACTCTATTCCTTGTCTCATCAACTTCGACCCCCTTGTTATACTGTGCAGACCGTAGAGGAGATTCGAGTCAGGTCCTCAATTCAATGATACAGAACTTCTCTAGCCGTATCCACACAGGGAAGTCTAGGATTCTGCCTCACTTCCCTCTTCACGGAAGCAGAGATGGAAGCAGAGAAATGGTAGAAGTTGGCGAAACAACAGCATGATATTTTTAGACAAACATTGAGTCGATCTATATTAATCAGTCTATCTATATTTTACATCTCACGCAATTTAATATCCGTTATGTATCTATATGGGTAGTAGATAAGAGGAGTGTTAGTTATGTAATGGACAGTGATTTTACTATTCACAAAGAAGCTGTTGTAGTGTTACCTATGTTTTGCACTTACAGCATTCAACTTTGGGTTGTTCTCCCTAGCATTTGCTCGTTGTTCAGCAGTCATCTTACTGAAAATAGTGACTGATAAGTAGGTATTGAGTAATAGCTTATGTCACGGTTAAGTCAATTCAACTGTATTTCTTCACTCACCATTCCCTTAGTTTACACTTTGCTCTGTATTTTGCATTCCGGATATGTTTCCCAATCATTTTCCTGATAATTGAATCAGCTTCGTCCGTTCTCTTCAGCTCTGGCAGTGACTGGTACACCTGACCAGGATGATAATTATATGAGGTCTGAACACAGTTATCATGAATTTTCCATTTCATATCTTGGGGAAAGATAGATCATAATGTGCATTGAGCAATGAGCAATGAGCAAGGACTTACAAGATAAAGTACACTGCAGCTTGTGTCATCCTTCATTCCAGTAGGTTTCAGTGATAGGCAAAACTCCCGGATTTTATCCTTTAAACAAGATGGAAGTTGGTATCATTGACGGGAGATAATGTACTTCATAATCAATGTCATTTATTTAAAAAAATGTGGAGCTGCCCATTGCAGCAAAGTCTCGGGCGAATTAAGTATGGATTAAACTTCCTTAACCGTCACTGGCTTGATAACTTGAATCCTTCGATTCCTGTCATTGGCTGTACAGCTGCTGGAATAGAAGTAAAACTCTACTAGATAAGAAAAGAAGTTTACCTTGAGAACTTTATAGCTTGGAGACCCTCTCACTAAGTACTGTTGTGATATATAATCACTGACTGTTATGTTAATTCTGGACATGAAGTTTTGAACATCCAATGATAGATTTGGGAGCAGGGGCATAGGATCTTCAACTTCACGTTTAGGGGATAGACAAACTCGTTTATTGCTCGGTGAGCCACGCGACAATGGACTGCTTCCATGTTCACTCATGGGATTGAACTAGAATGAGAAGATAATAGTCACGAGAAGAAGTAGTGGGTACTCTGACAACATAATAGAAATTTTCATCTCAAGAAATTGAGCAATTGATATACTATAAATGCCTTCTTGAATGGTAATTAGATATGGATTGTGGGTAAGTTAACAAAAGTGTATTATGTCGTGCAATATACAGAATGTGGTGCCATTCAAACAATGTGCCTCCTATGTCATCAATCAATAAATTTGGAATAGTCTTCAATTAGGGGCTTGATAAAGACCTTTAATAAAGTTAACACATTCCGGATGTGCCCTGTAGTTTTCTTCATATGTATCTTTCCACTTTTCACGGACACTTTTCCACTTCCTCAAATTCATCTTCCTCAGTGTAGCTATATCAACTTCAGCTCTGACTGGTACACTGGTCCCATCAGTTGCCAAGGGGGCATCACTTTCAGGATATGGTGTGGTATCAGTGCAATCATAGCATTGTACTGTTTGGCTGTCTTCCTCACTATTACAACTTCGTGGGCTCTTTAAGTCAGGGGCTGATGATGGATCATTTTTCATCCACTCTCTTGAGGCAGAGTATAGGGTACTATTGGTGTTCAGCTTGTTAAGATTGATGGAACGGTCATATAGTGTCATCACATGTGACTTGTAAACAGGGTCATGCACTTTTATCCTGTGAGTGTCTCGCCTTCTCTTTTTTGGACTATAAACTGTTTCAATAACTAGATCATCAGCATTACCTTGAACACTTGCCTTATCTGGATCCTGTATTTGATTTGTAGTACTGTTTTTGGCAGTATCAACTGACAGTAACAAGTCAAATTGTTGACGAGCCTCCTTTATGTTCATGCTAAAGTCAGTAAAAATTACTAACAAATTATATGGATTGGTAAATAATTTATACACTTTAGATAAGACTTTGGATAACTGGCATGTGTGCACCTGCGCCAAAATCCGATGGAATGAAAAAGATGCGCACTTCAGCATGTATTGCGTAATGCGTATCTGTACAGTGTACACATGGAAGGAAAAGGCAGAAGGTAGGAAAATGTTGCACAATTGTTAGTAATTGTAAGCAGTAACCACTATAAAGTGTGGGTCTTTTTCTTTCCATCCCCTTTTCCTTCCATGTGTACACATACGGGTGATTGTTAGGAGCATTTAAGATGAGTAGCCTCCTTTCATTGCAATTATCTGGGCACGTTTTTATCAGCTCAGTTTTTAGTCTAGTGTCCATTTGAGGTTCAGGTGCACATATACAGAAGGTAAATAGATAAAACTTTTTGCCTCCAGGCAACTCTATTCTGACAGTTCACTCATCATAAATTTGATTCATTAAATTATGTGCCCACACAGGGTCTGGGTACTCCCCACGAAACAAAATAGCAATTACTATTGCATAAATTAAGAATATAAACAGACTAAAAATAAATTATTAGACCACTCAGTCTTGTTCTGCCATGCCAGGGAGAGGGTTGTAGGATTTCACCCTACCCTTGCTGGCGGGATTTTATCCCTGGCGGGATTTTATCCGGGGCGGATTGAAAATCGCGCGCACCGACGGTAGGGTAAAATCCTACAAGGGAGAGGGATGCTGCAAAATATTTTTCAAGCGAAGCGATTCACTATAGGCCAGTTTTGGGCTACGCGGAACTAGGTGGATTCCTGATCGCGCGCAGATTTGAAAAGTTCCCTCACTTCTACGGCACATTAAATTGTAGGATTTCACCCTACCCTTGCTGGCGGGATTTTATCGGGGCGGATTGAAAATCGCGCGCACCGACGGTAGGGTAAAATCCTACAACACATTAAACCATCTAATTTCTGATTTAACTGGCTGAAGTGCGGTTATTCTGCTACTTGAATGTCTATAGATTCTCACAGTATGTTTCATTTCCTGAAACTCCGACATTTCACCTGCTTCCTTATGAAGCAATCGCGATTGCTCGGCCGCGCCGCATGACCCGAATACTCCGCGCGCATCTCCTTTTTAATTCTGCGACTTATCAATTTATTGTCGATCGATGATAGACCCTGACGAGAATTTCGTTTCGCGCGCGCGGCGCAAACTTATTCGCGGCTTGCATCAGCGGTCTGACATCGCTTGTGCACACGTTGCGCGCCCCTGTTCTACTCAGTGAACTGAAAAGTCGTAGAATAGAACCACGGAGACGCGCAGCGCGCGCGGAGTATTTGGGTCACGCAGCGCGGGAACAACATCCAAACATCGCTCGACAAATCATTTCACTGCCGATGAAATCCCATCTCGCGAGTCGCGCTGCAGCTGCATGTTTGCACTTTGCTTTGCAGGATTTTACCCTACGGCCCTGGCCTTGCTGGCGGGAGTTTATCCCTGGATAAGGAATGATAATTGCAATTGCGCGGCGCCGACGGTAGGGTAAAATCCTACAACTGCATGTGCATGCACTGCACGTTGCTTGTAGGGTTTTCCCTACCGTCGGCGCCGCGCAATTGCAATTCCTTGCCAGGGATAAAATCCCGCCAGCAAGGGTAGGGAGGAATCCAACGCAACAACTACAAGGCCCAGCCAGCTGACGCGAACATGGAACAGCGAAGCGGCGAGCGCAGTTAAATTCTCGATAGGGGCTATATCAATTATCATCGACAGCCAAAACGCTAAGTTAAAGTATTATGAAGCAATAATAATAAAATAACACTTGCAGGACGCAGGTGCGTAATGTACTGTGTCAGTGTGTCAATAACTATACCGCTATTACCGCAATACACTACGAGTATCTACAATGTATAACTATAATTATATTCCATCACACTACGGACAGAACTATTGCATTGAGTCATCGGCATCCATAATTTATTACCATAGCCAATAGCAACAACATGGCATTGGAAATGGAATGGTATGGAATAAATGGGATATTCATATTGGAATAGAAAAAGAATAAGAAAATGGAAAGAGAATCTGTAACATCATGTCATTGTTATGCCAATGCTTTATCATTTGTCAAACAGGCGGCTAAAGAATTCATTTGACAGCATTTGCTTGGGTGTTTCGGATTCAGACATGTTTGCCAGCGTGTCTGTTTTAGGAACCTCGGCACTTTGTGATGCTGCAGCTTGATTTTCATCTACTTTTTGTGCAGTTTTTGGCTGGGAGACAGATCTTGGAACAAGGAAGTTCATCTTCTTCTTCCTGTTGAAACCCGCGTCCGCTTTATCGGCGAGTGTTATGTCTGTATATTGGCTGGATGAACCGGATCCAGACTTACCGGGTGGGTTAGAAATGGCCACACCCATCTCCCTGTCACCAACTGTCTTCCCATTGAGCTCGAGAACCGCCCTGCTAGCATCTTCACTACTCCCATACTCCACATATGCGAACCCCTTGAACTTGCCACTCTTGGTGGTTACCATTCTCACACTGGTTACTGTCCCCACCCCCTCAAACATGGCCCTCAACTCTGCCTCTGTCACTGTATAGGGCAGATTGTTCACAAACAGCTTGTGTTTCTCTAGTCGGGTACTAAACTTGAACTCCTTCTTCTCTCCCGCCCCTCTTTCCTTACACTCACTGACATAACAAGGCCGGCCCAGAACTTCTACCCTATCCATTTCCAATGCTGACACTGCTTCATCTCGGGTGTGAAACTCAATGTAGCCAAAGCCTCGCGATTTGTTATTCACACTTTTAACAAGACGGATATCCACAATATCCCCCACACTTTTGAACGTGCTATTCAAATCTTCTTCTGTAGCAGAATACGAGAGGTTGCTCACAAACACAGTAACTGGGTACTTGCTCTTGTCTATCTCACTTGTTGCTGGTGTGGTGCGGGGGAATTTGGCCGGGGACTCCGGATTGGGTTTAGCTTGCTTGCGAACGGAACTTTCCTCCGGCTCCGAGGAGATTTTCCGCTTTTTCTGGAGGGCTGGTTTCTTGTTCTTGGGTTGTTTTGGTTCTTCTTGTTTCCTTGTTTGTTGCTCTTGCTTCTTGTTTTGATGTTCTTGTTTCTCAGCTTCCTGTGGATCAAAGAGTGAAAACGTGTGACTCAACATCCTGATTTACTGCTAACATGCTAGGCATAAATCCAGTTGAATTGAAACGGAAGAGTACCTTGGCGCGTTTCTCGTCAATTTTCTTCTGCTGTCGTCTACACTTGAGTGAGGCATTATCATAGGTCTCCATCGAGCCTGAACATGACTAAAGTAATGCGAGAAATCTCTTGCAAAACCTGAGCTGGTACATAAAAATCACAACAACTCTCCCCGCTCGCGTGACACTATAAATCTCACCGTGGACAGACTCGAAGTGTAGGAATCGCTGTAGGAGAAGCTCCGTGTTGTCAGTGGTACACTGGNAACTGTGGCTGGAGCCGTGATTCCACCGCAATAATTATACAGCATATTGTGTCAACACCTCAACAAGGCGGCGGCCAACAGGAGTTGAAATGAAGTCTATGGAAAAAACCAGTGCTTTACATTTCACTACCGTGTCATCATATCTGAGGACAAAACCCAGTGGAGCTAACAAACGATCGGTGGATAATTGACGATCAACTGAAACTTGATACATTACCACAGAGGACCCTACACATATGTACAGTGTACAGTCCGTAACTACACTTCGTGTTTGTACTGTGTGTGTATGTGTGTGTATGTGTGTGTGTGTTTGTACTGTGTGTGATATCTCAGAGGCAAACCTGATTGCTCCTTGTATATTTTGGATTCGAAGAGACCAGACATGAGCACTCGGAATCCCTCTACATCATCTCTCTCAGCCAGACACTCAGCCATGAATCGAACTAGCTCACCTGACAACGATAATAGTGGTGAAACAGGTGTCATGTTGGTGACATGGTGTCATGTTTTGGTATGACAAGTGCCTACTCAATTATGGTGATGAACGAAACATAACAACTTAACATGATGTGCATTACCAGTTGGGTCACCCTCCTCCCCGAAAGTCTGGTTGACATGGTTGACAGCTCTCTGGAAAGCATTGTTCAGAGGGCTGTTATCCATGTGATCAGAGCCACCACTACTTCCATTCGATTTCAGGGGTTTGAACCGCTCCTGTCTCCAGTGACACGTCAGGTAACATTTCCATAGGACAACGTTACTCGCACCATCACTGAAACCACTCTTCAATGCTTCTTCCAGTGTTTCTGATAAAGTGAGATGGGAGTGATAGGTAATCCAGTATGTGGCCAGTATAATATCGTGGGTGGACAGGATCCCTACTAACCATGGGAATGGGGTAAAGTAGTCGAGTGCTCACCGTCTATATGGGAGAAGTGGAGGTCATATCGCTGTTGTGCGAGCATGTACTGGGTCCATACTTCTACCACCCACGGTATGTTACGGGTCGCTCTGCTGTATGCTCTGAGCACCACGTCCTTCACTTTCAGAACTTGGTCCTGAGTAGAGAGTTGTTGTGGGGGACAGTACGATCAGATGGTGTAAATGGGACGTGAGTAAACATGATATTGATAAGGGGGGGTGGACAATGGGTGGTATTAGGGGTGCCGGGGGGGGTATTGGGTGGTATTATAGGGGGAGGGGTTATGGGTGATAAATTGAAAGGGTTATTGACTCAAACGCCGATGACACCAGTGTCGCACTTGTGTCTGTGGGATGTGAGTCAGTAACCGAAAAAAGAGTGGGAGGAGTAAAAGATGAGGAGAGCATGACAACAATGTGCTCTGTGTTATACCAGGTATTGGAGATAGTCTATCCAGCGGGTTGTATCGAGCGGATTGTCGGTAAGAGCCCGCTCCATGAGGCAAATAACCCGCGCTGGATCCCCATTCTTCCTCTCGTATTCGATGTAGTAATTGTATTCCTCTGTATGTGGCGGTGCAGTACTCTCCTGTATGCATACAATGTGTTTCGAATTTATAAGGCAGACAGCTCCTCAGGAACGCAAGATAAGGCAGAAATTCGATCGGGAGTCGATTCAGCGTCCAAAATGCATAGAATAGATGTTGTATGTATGAAAATTCGGCAGAAAGATAGGGCAACAATTCAGTCGGGAATCGATTCCCGATGGGCTTTCTTATTATAAACATGCAATGATGAATTAAATTTAACGCACCAATGCTTCCTCAAAAGACATCACAGCTTCTCGTTTCTTGATTGCAGCCTCGTATCTGGTTATCAGATGAGGTGACAAAGGCGAATCGGCCCCAAGCCATTCCTTGTACTCAGACAAAACTGACTCTAACCCTGCAAACACGAGGGAGAATTATTAAATAGCTAAATGTTACCATTCTCATGTCTTCACAAAATGAGAGAGTGATTTACTCCAATTTCATGATCAATTACCACTTGACAATTATTGTAACGCACCGTTGAGGGGGACAGCGAGTTGCCGCTGGAACAGAACATCCACCCTTGATTTCTGTTTGTTGAATAAGTCCTGCAGGAATGCTCTGTCTGTCACGCCGACACCAGCTGCAGACAGTTTGTCTGTGATTGTCTGTAGGAGGGCCTCCTCGTATTGCCTGTACTGTTCCCACAGCTCAATACCCTGCGAAATTGATGTTATAATGAAGTAATGCGTGAATAACTCAACAATAATTCCGGTTATTGTTACCAGAGAATTACGTGGCGGAAACAGAATGAGAGCTGGGTTTCTAACGAACTATTGAAGTTTCCGGGCCTACCTTCGTTACATGCAGTCCGACATCTGATAGAGCTTGTTCAAACAACTCACGTGTTCTCTCCTCGGAGAACTCAAACACTGACACCACGTCGGAACAGTATTGACACCACAGCCTCACGCCTGAGATGGCACAGCTGATAACGTCAGGAATCGAAACCGTGGGGTTCCGTATAGACCACTCTGTCACAGAAGGTGATAGCCTAATCACATTGAGAATAACAGTAGAGCGAAAACTTTCAACCAGCTCAATGTGAAATCTTAACTGGATTTACTTCTCCACCAATGGGACCAATACAACTGAAATACCCGTGAGACTTACTGGAATAGTCGAGGACAGCTCGAGAATAGAGGTTTGAGAGGGTCTTGCTCACCCGGTCTCGGTCTAGTGGTAGGAATAGTTTCTCCTGGTTTATCCAGTGGAGCCACATCTCAGGGGAAAGGGGAAACAGTCCACTCATCCGCTCTCGAACCTAAACCGATAGATCATATGCAGGTATAGACTTGGGGTAAATCAAAGCAGAAGAGACATGAGTCACCCACACCAACTACAGTGTGATGTGGTGAGAACATGCTGTTAACTTAAAGTTCTCACAGCATGATACTCTCCCTTAGAGTAGAGTCAAGATAAGAGTAAGTGGCGTCAAGAGAAAGTGGTGTCAGGAGGAAGTAAATATTGGAGTTGGGAGACAGTGATTCAAGAAAGACTTAAAAAGAGAATAGTGACACTGTCACCATGCCTGTCACCAGGTGTCAGACTACTTGGGGAAATGGAAGGTTTTATATTGTATCACGTTTACAAATTGATAGCTGACTGATCAATAAACATGAGTTTTTCTCCATCTACAAAGGGACTAATATACTGTTACATCACACCTTTGAGGTGCGTATTTGGCCATATTTCTCGAGGCGAAGCCGAGTGAAATTTGGGCAATACGCACCGAATAGGTGTGATGTAACAATGTTATGTGACGATTGGAAAGCAAGCTACTGTTACCGCTACATTTCAACGTTTCAACGACTGAGACGTCCTCATAATCCCAATTTTCTCACCTCTCTACATCTATCCACATCACCTCCCCGGTCCAATATGTTTAGGAGTTCAACGTGGGCACTGTAATCGTATGGGTTTGACACCACCTATAGGGACGATTGTGGAGTCAATTGTATACTCGGATGAAGGACCAATATCACTACTGATAACTGATAGAGTAGAGTTACCTTGTCTTCAAGCTCCTGGACTTTAATCTCGTTAATGGCAATTTCCTCCTCGTCGTCACTGGACGAGCAACTGTTTTCAGACATGTCCTACTCGATAAATGCTGTTGTGAGGTTTTGTGTCATTTATATTCCATGCTATATCCCATGCCAATACAATAAATCAATGAGCAGGCAAATAACAAGAAGGGTATGAAGATTTGCATCATTCTTGTCCTTAATTGAGGGCAACCTAATCGAAAATTTACACAAGCACTGTTATACATCATAAAATCACAAATTTTCTTTCCTTTGGCATACTACTGAAATTAGTCGAATCAGCACATAACTTAATGTCACAACACATTATGGGCACGGGTCACCGGATATTTCACTATAGACACCAGGATACTGACACCAGGACGTCAGATAACCTTGACACCGAACTGTATCAGTCTATTTTGACACTGAAAGACACTCCGCAGGAGCAGCCTTCCTCGGCTTGCGGGTTGTTATTGACTCTGAATGAGGATTTTATCAACTCTTCGTGAAACTCAATAGTTGCACCTGAGATGAGATTACTGCATGAAAACTGTGATCCATCTGATTACAACTATGTTATTTCAGTTACAGTATCGAAATCGTAAGTCTTATGAAATATCTAACGGAATGACTGATTAGCATTATATGTGCTGATAACATGACACCTCTGATGAAGTCGAGTGACACGCTGTCCGTGATTATCTTGACACCATCCTGCTCCACAACCACATCATCATCTGTCACGTGACTGTCTAACTCGAACTTGTACTGAAACCCACTGCAGCCCCCTCCGTCAACAGTGACCCGCAAACTGTCCTCTTCTGCGAGGAAATAGGATTCAAGAGAAATTGTTGTCAAGAGTGGATCCGACATAAGTGGGTCCGAAAAGGGGAAGTTAAGGATGGGTCAAGTACTATGTAAGGGCCGCTGCGCTAGGCGCTAGGAAAGGTTGAGCTAGGAGGGTTTCAGTGATGTTCGATTATTGAATGATGATCAATAAAAGGTCCCATAGTTTGCTGCCTATCGAGATGTCTCACTGCTGAGTGTATCAAAAAAGAGGGGTGATCACTCTTACCGATTTGTTTGAGTTGGGCAACAGCAGTCTCATCTATAATGAGATGACTGAGCATCCTCATGCATACTCCAGTCCTGCAGAGGAAATTCCGAGCGAGGGCTAGTGACATTGCTTCATGTTGACATTCACCGCTATAAACACATTACAATTTACAAGGGTAAGAATTTCGTATCAGGGGTATATCCACATGTTCCATGATTGTATCACGTATTGGATCATTTTCAAACACACAACACAGTAAACAGGTCAGGGAGTTGATAGATGATGCAATGTGGGTTGAGAATTCAATGTCTGTGACAGAGTGGTCTGTACGGAACCCACGGTTCCGATTCCTTGTTTAACATGCCGTACAGAAAAGATCTCCACCGTGTTTGCCAGGCTAGGCACATGGCGGGTCAGTCGACTTGACCAAGTCGAATCTATTTCATCATATTCAAGCGCAAAATCTGGTTCAAGTCAACACATCAGTGGAGGACCAGCATAAAACATCATGAATTGAGAAGCGTGACGACAGTGACATCACGTGTCATCTGTTCTGGCATCCTGCCAAATTTATCACGTGCACATTTGTCGGCTCCGAATTGTAGGAGGGCAGATATTCCCCGACATCTCGACTCTTTGGCAGCGTAGTGGAGCGCTGTACTCCCTTGGTCGGACGGCCAGTCTACGAACGGGGTGCTCAGTAACTTGGCGTCTGGAACAAGGCGTGTTAACAAAATGGTAACAGCCCAGTGATCTATACTCAGATTGCATTATTCATTTTCCGGTTGGGATAAAAAACCAAGGTAGGAGACCCAGTCAAAATCAGAATCAGAGATGCTGTTACCATTATTACAGGACAGATCTAGGGTTGTCAACATCTCCGTTCTTCTAACTTCAGCTTTCTCAACACACCACCTCAGTGCTTCGAGCTGAAATAGGCGTTGTCATTGTAACAGATGATAATGGTAAATTGCGGCTTCGATATTCCATAATTCAACTGATCATTAACAGCCACACCACCATTCTCTATTATATTTTTACAGGGTGATTGTTACTGTATCATGAGGTGCCCGCGGGCCCGCCCCCTCTATTTTCTCTACTCAGTACTCGCAAAGTATATACAATGTGTAGACAAGTTCAACAATGACTTTTTTACCCACAAAATATCACATATGTACGATGATAAACGCTTCATGTGGATAAACGGATGTCTCAATGTACAGCGTGTATATCGATAGTATTATCTTTTTTACCAGTGTTGAGTGTTGCTTCTAAATGAGTTCAGCCATTCTTTCTTCGTTTATTTTGGTCTTTCGTTTTGTTTTTCCATTCTTGTTCCTAAACTCAGTTGTTCCATTTTATTGTTTGCGAGGGCGAAGCCACTCCGGCACTTACACACAGTACCCACTACACACACACACACACACACACANTATACGATCTTGAGTAGCATCTCCGGAGTCCGGTGACGCGTATCCGGTTATGTGATAAGTCATATTCATAAGATACGAAACTCCGACTCAAATTGACCGTGTATGATTTGTTTGGCATTTTCTCTTGATCAATCAAACGACTTCCAACATTGCTTTCCAAAACGTCGCAACTTTACATTTTATGCATTAGTTCACTTAACAACCCCATTAACTATGACAAAAACTAAGTGATTTTTAAGTGACAATAATTGAAACAAAGGATTGGTTAACTACCGAATGACTACATTCAAGCTAAACTCCTTATGAGGTTTCTATTTCTTTAGATTATATTAGTTGTGATTCAATTCTTCTCGGAAGATAGCTAAAACGTGTTAAAGGATGCTACAATGAGCGCGGAGGATGATGAAACGACGAAACTGACTGAAGNAATCCGAAATGATGTTCGACAGCGGAATTTATCTATTTACCACCTTGCAAAAAATCCCGACTCTCCAACTCCATTTGGTCGAGTTATCCATATACAGCGGAGCCACTTTCCTATAAGTGCCTTCTTCCTTTATATTATAGATTGTTGTCAGTAGTGATTCAATTCTTCTCGGAAGCTGTGTTAAAGGATGCTACAATGAGCCCGGAGGATGATGAAACGACGAAACTGACTGAAGCCCCCTCACCCTCTAACGGTGCTGGTGACAATATTGACGATGCTATTGAAAAAACAGGGTCCGGTCTCGGCCTATTTCTCTATTCTGTGGGACCTTTCCTATTTTACTGTGTCGAGGGGGCGGAGATTGTCATCTTGTCCATCATAGCCCTCATTTTGGGGTGCGAGTGGGACTTGTCCACGACTCAGATAGGTGTATTACAGGTACGTTAACAACATGGCAATAGGTAGAGCTTTTATCATGGTCTAAAACTATAACTATGAATTGTGTGATTTCACTTCCCCCCACCCCTATATATTCCTACAGAGTGTGGCAATGGTTGGCATGATGGTTTCTTCCTTCCTTTTCTCTGGCATGGGAGACAAGTATGGGCGCCGTCGTATGGCGCTCATCAGCGTGGTAGGAACCACAGTTGTGGGCGTGGCTAGTGGCTTCACCACTCACTACTGGCAGTTTATCATCCTCCGTGCACTTATCGGGACATTCATTGGGATGGGCTACAGCTCTGCAGCGGCACTCCTAGGTACGGGAACACGAGGCTGGTATTATAAGTATCAAGACAATTACAATACCACGTCATGCCTGTAAACTAATTAACGCTATCCCAGGTGAAGTGGCGCCAATGAAGTTCCGTAGTCTCGGACTCTCTATCTGCTCGATAGCTTGGGGGGTTGGATGCTCCCTGACCAGTGGGCTAGCTTACCTCCTGATCGAGCCATATGGCTGGAGAGGTCTTATCATTGGTACCTCCCTGCTCTTCTCCCCCTCAATACTCTTCCTTACCTTCACTAACGAGTCCCCACGGTTTGATGCGATCAAGGGTAACTGGAGTCGCGCTGAGAGGACACTCAGATCCATAGCAAGGCTCAATGGAAACTCCTCCTTGATAACATTGAAGAGAACTGAAACAAAATCCGGGGATACAGACGGTTCTGCAATTGCGAGCATAGCGAAAATTCGGGAATTGGGTCTTCTCAAAGACTTTATTCTCGTGAGCATATTCTCGACTACTGCCGTGTACATTTACTACAGCTTGAGCTACGCAACACCCAGATTCGTCAACGAAAGTTACTGCGGTCTAACAGTACCACCAGCAAACAAATCCTGTGTATTTGACAGCAAATCACTGTTTGATATTGGCGTGATTGGATTATTTGAGCCGTTCGGAGTCCTGGCAGCTGCCATACTTATCGATATGCTGGGGCGAAAAGCAACATTCCAGATCGCAAACACGCTCCTATTCTTGGCACTGATAGCACTGTATTTCTGTGTTAACAGGTTGTACCTCATGTCATTTCTGATAGTGTGCAAGTTTACGACTGCTGTGCAATGCTGGGTACCCATTATCCTCAGTACAGAGTACTTCCCCACCGCGATACGAACATTTGCCCTGTCCATCGTGGTTAGCCTGCAGAGAGTAGGTGCACTGCTGGGGTTGTTGACAGTGAACTACCTGTTCAATGCGGGACCCCGTGTGGTGCTGGCTGTTAACCTGGGAACTGATGTGATAACAACACTTTGCATGGTATTCCTCACGGAAACAAGGGGTGTCCAATTGCAATAGAATCGCAGGATAAAAAGCAGGTTTCGTTGTGTTGTTTCTTGGTTATTTTCCTTTTGTAATCAGGCAGTGGTTTTGATTTATGCAAAGAAGTTTAATTATTATGTGTTCGAAAATCATTCAAGTGCAAAAGAGTTTCCAGTAACTACTAAATATTTAACCTGGGCTGCTTGGGTCACGTGATGCAGAATACTCCTGCCCATGTGATCCCTCCTGAGTATGTCTGCTCCATGCTGAAGTAGCATAGCACAAATACTGAGGTGTCCCATTCTGGCACCGTCCATAAGTGGTGTCAACCCACTGCTATCACCCTGGTGTGGTGTCAAGTGTCAAGTGGTGTCAGTAATGCAATGCGACAATATGTAAAGTAAAGTAGAGTTGAGGTGTCAAAATTATGGTGGCGTCACGGCAAGTAGTGTCACTTGGAAGTTGGAATGGTGACACGTGATGCCAAGCCAGATGAAGGGGAAGCTGTACAAACCTGATTAGGGAACAGTTTTTGTTCCAGCAACCACATCACTACAGACTCGCTGTTATTAAGTGCAGCGGAGTGCAGTAATGTTCGTCCATTATTGCTTACATTACCTGAAGAGACAGAAGAAGTGAAACCCCTCTTGAGACATATGAGTTTCTATTTCTAAGCGAACACTATTTTTCATGGAATGAGTATATTTTCGCACTCACGTATAAGTGTACTGTCTAACGTATGAATGTACTCCAGTATTTGTATACTATTTGATCTCGCTGCTATATGAGATGCATTCGAGCCATCCTTATTACAGAGGTGGGGGTCTGCACCATAACCAATCAACAGCTTCACCTGAAAATCGAATAAGTATGTTATGAATCGGACTTTAATTTCATTGGTATCCACAAGGAATTTCACATCAAGAAAAGTTCAGTGGAAATGTTCCTCACTGTGCAAAATAACCATAGAAATCGGATATTTGGAATTCACCATATCGAAATCAGATTTTTCACATGCCAACATCAGTGGTGTCCAATCGGCTTGTTTCAGAGCGTTAACCTTGGCTCCTGTGAAATATGTGACTACATTAGCTAGAAGTGCTCGAAGCCTTGTTTCATCATGTGACAGTTTGTAATTAGTTTGCTACGTGGTGGGATAGGTGGCAATGTGAAAACCGATCCATGAACCAGCCTAGTCCTTCCCTAGGATTCACGTCACAACGTTACAGTAAATATTCATCCAATTCCCGGTTCCTTTACCAATCGCAACCATGGCGTTTCGTTGTATCGCTGCAATCTTAGCCACGTGTCTAGTTTTGACAACGGTTTATGCTAAAGACTACTCAAATTACAAGGTTTGTAATTGTAAAACTTTCTAACCTCCTCAGTGTTCACTGAGGTGTTCACTTCCTATCAAAATTAATAACCGGTATTACAACCTAACCAAACAGCCAAACCATTTACCAGATAGTTCGCGTTGATATAAAGTCAGACGATAGTGTAGTCTCGACTCTTCAAAATCTAGAATCGAATGGTGACATTGAATTGCTCTCCGATGGAAAAGCGGGCTATTTTGACGTTCTCCTTCCCCCGTCCATGCATGACAACTTGGCATTCTCTGGACTACCGGTGATAACAGCTGACGTGGGAAGGCGAGTGAATGAGGAACATGGACTGCTGCTATCTGCTACTCAATTGGAGGAGGGGGACTTCTCGTACGATACGTATCATGAGTTGGATGTGATGTACGCGCGATTGGACAGCCTGGCAGCGACACACTCTGACAAGGCGGAAGTGTTCAGTTTAGCGCAACAGAGCTACGAGGGGAGAGACATTAAAGCGATTAGGATCACAAAGGATATCGGGTCGACTGGATCAGATGACAAGCCAATGCTGTGGATAGATGGTGGTATACATGCGCGAGAGTGGGTCTCTCCAGCAACAGTCATGTACTTCATTGACACGTTCCTCGGCGAGGAAGAGCCTGATAAAGCAGCTGAGGTGGATGGGATTTTGGAAGAGTTCCAAGTTGTCATAGCACCGTGCATCAACCCTGACGGATATGTTCACACTCTAGTAGATCGTCTCTGGAGGAAGAATCGCTCACCGAGCGGTTGTCGGAGAGGAGTAGAAAATTGGTTTGGAGCATGTTTCTATGAACAGTGTTTTGGCGTCGATCCAAATCGGAACTGGGGCCCGATAGATATTTGGGGAACGACAGGAATAAGTAACAACCCCTGCAGCAATGTTTATCCCGGAAAATCCGCCTTCGACCAGCCCAACACATCCGCGGTGAAGACCTATCTTATGTCTAACGCGCCGAAGCTGAAGATGTTCGTTTCTTATCACAGCTACAGTCAGCTCTTCCTCACGCCAGTGGGTTTCTCCGACGAGTACATCCCCGATAAGCAAGATCACTACGATAAAGTGGGTGCTGCGTTCGTTGATGCCATCAAGGCGAGGCACGGAACTACCTATATTGCGATGAGGTCTGCTGAGCTGTACCCAGCGAGTGGTGATAGCCCAGACTGGGTATACTTATCACTGGGAGTGACGGACGCGTACACCGTCGAATTGAGGGATACGGGAGATTATGGGTTTGAATTGCCACCAGAACAAATTCTGCCTACTGCGGAGGAAAATGTAGACGGACTGCTAGCACTGATTGCAAACTTGGAGTATAAGTCACAGTAATGACGGTATGAGACATAAAACAGATATAACTATTGATTAGAGATGGCCCTTATCAGATAACACTTAATTATTGATCAGTTCTTCATTAGTGGTGAATGCGCTTTAATGTAATATTATATTGATCATTCTTATGAATTTAACAACCCGCAGTTTTACAATAAAAAACTGATTTTTCATAATCTAGAATCTAGAGTAGATACCTGCCCCCAGAAGTATCTCGACAACTTTGATTTGTCCAAACTGCACAGCTTCGTGTAGAGCAGTCTTACCCGTCTTGTTGAAATGTTCTATATACCCGGCTGATATCATGTGAGTTTAGACTTTAGTTCGTAGCTATTGTAGATACATTAAATTAAACTAAATATCCGAAAATAATAGTTGTAGCTCTTACTTCCAAAAGCGCTGATAAGAATGCCGATGATTTCGCAGTGTCCTTGTTTTGACGCTATTATGAGTAGTGTGTCTTTGTTCCGATTGCAGCACGACATACAACACTGCCCCAATTCCACAAATTCCTGAAGAATAGCAGTAATTTATCGACGACCGATGTACGATCAGTGATTGATCGACGCGACCGCCGATACCAATTAATAACCCTCCGTAATCAATATCCAATACCGTACGTTGAGTAGCGATGTCTGTGCGCTGGACACGAATTTTATCGCTTTCTTTGTTTGACATCGGTCACTACAACCCATGATTTCTGAAAAATGGTGACTCATGAAAAATAATATGTGCCTAGCCTGGCGAATAAGGTGGAGACTTGCTGTACGGCATGTTAATCAAGGAATCGAAACCGTGGGGTTCCGTCAGACCACTCTGTCAAAGAAGTTGATAGCCTAATCACATGACGCAATGAAGTAGAATATCATGAAATCCACATTGCGCGCGTTCTACAATCACGTAACAATGTTATAAAGACTTCAACTTTCACATAAAAGTTGCTCCGCGCGCTCCACGAATGAAATACAGATGTGTGACCGATCGTCTGATCTGGAAAGGACCGCCATTTTCTCGTACGTAGGAGTAAAGACATCTGTTTTAACGGAATTGCTGGCATATCTGTTCTGCACACAACTACATCTATTGAGCCCACAAACCTCTTGGCGATAGATAATCTCATATCTGTTCCATGTTCTGATACCATCAAACAGAACGATACTACTTTACATCCTAAACTGAAATTTGTAATGTTAAATAAGGTGTTATACCGAATATACACAAACTTCACCCACCACTAAGTCAACTGTATAAAGACGAGTCAAATAAAACGATTTTGAGTTCTAATGTATATGATAAAATTTGCCTAAACAGTCAGTTAGAATAAAGATATACAGATCTTCGCATTCACAATAAGTTAATCCCACAAGGCTGAAAACTAGGACAGCCCAGTAGCTGTAAAGAAACAGTCCATTGCACCCTGCAGTTTCATATACTGCTCTTGAACCTTGATCTCTAACTTTAGCCGCTTGTTCAGCTTATCAAATAACTTGTCTATAGCAGGTGACATACCCAATACTGACGAATACAAATCTGAAAAAGTGATTATCAGTAATTATCATTGTTTTGATTCCTGACATTAGAGTGAATTAGTGATTATAGTCCAAATAGTAGACCCATATCTAATTAGAACCCATATCTCCAGAGAAGCCATGTCTCATGAAATATGAATCTGGTCACAAAATGACTAAATGGCCGAGTATCATTACCTGCGAGTATATGAGCAGTGTCACTCAGTACAGTGAAGTACCGTGGGTTAGTCACGTGACACACTAGGAAGGACAGGATTGGTTGTAGTGTGATCTCATTTCTCCCTGACAACACTCGTTTTATCGCATCTCTCCGACATAGCTCCTGTATCAGTGACACCACTATTTCGGGTTCGCACCGATTCTGGAATGCAGAAATCAAATAGCATAGCAACATCAAATAGCAACAAACACATTAACTGATAACAATGACTAGAACAATGACGTGTGTTTAATTAGTTGTAAACCTTCAGAACATGGTCGAATGCTTCGGTGTATTGGAATCTTTGGAGATGCAGGTCGTATTTGGCAAGCTTCTTCCTCTTTGGTTCCTTGCCAGAAACGGCATCAGTCTGGTGACAGAAGTCATATTTACAATGGCCATTAATGGTTTTGAATCAGTACTAGAGTAATACACAACATACTCTGAATAACATACGCTGATACCAACAAACACGAAGCTACACTCACAGGAGCAGGTTTCAAGTTTTTGCCCCGAGCAAAGTAACCGAAGGAACCCGGGGTAAGGGCTGATAGAGGTCGTTTAACTGGAGCAGCATTAGGGGTCGGGTTCTGTCTTATGTGAACAATTCCGTCATTACACCCGGCCACTAGGTGTGTGTTGTGTGCCTGGGGGTATTATCATTAGTGACATGTGCGCGAGGAGAGAGAAATTTAGGAGAAAAGTAAGGTAAATGCTAACTGAACACTTACTAAATTGGGAGGGAGTAAACTTACAGTTGTTCCAACGGAGAGGACTGGAGCAGAATATTTGATAGAATGGGTAACCTTGTAATCACTCAAATCATACATCTTTATCTGACTGAAGTGAGAAGCCCGGGTTGGGTAATATGGGAGAATGGTTATAACTGTAAACTGAAAGTGTCTACTTCCCTAAACGGCGTGACGGTGAATCACATCATGTTTGGCTCGGCACTGTATCGAAAAGCATGGCAACTAGATCCGAATAATTTTCCATGATAACTCACTGATCAAGAGACGCAGAGATCAGTCTCCTGTTAGTATAGTCGAGAGCTAGACACGTGATAGTTTTCTGATGATTTGATAACGTGACAAGCGGATTCCCACCTTTGTGCACGTCCCAAACACGTACTTTGTTACTACCTGTGTGGTATAACGTGAATCATATGGTAATTGTGAATTATGACTCTTCCACAAATCATGTCTCTTGAGAAAACGAAGGAAACAATGTTGACCACAAATTTCGCTCTCATTAACATAAAACACCGACCAGAACTGATAGCTATGCCGCCTGTAGGTAACACAACGACACTCTCTACAGGGGCCCCATGGTCCATTGACATGGTGCACTCTCCACTTCTCGTATCCCACACTTTGACAGTGTGGTCGTAACTTCCTGTCAGCCAAATGTCAGGGGACAGGGAGGGGGAGGCTGCACTTCTGATGTAGTCATCGTGACCTGTCATACAGACCAGCTCCTCTCCTGAGAGGGTATCATGTATAGGTAGCAGAGAGGACCTCGTAGAGAGACAACGGTTAATGAGGAGACCGTGGGGAGAAATATTGACAACGGAGAATGGGAAAAGGAAATGATTATAATGACTCAATTAAATTTGGCGTCGCCAAGATTATTCCCGATTTCAACAAATCATAGGAATTTGTCGTTCTATTCCGAATCAGACAGAATATATTATCTAACGGTAGTTACCTGTAGGTAGATCCCAACACCGTAACGTCTTATCATCACCCCCACTCATAATATGAACATTGTCCTCACTGAACTTGGTCACATGTACAGGTCTCACGTGACCGGTCAGCTGACGGAGTATGGAGCGGGTACCCACCTCAAATACCTGAGATCGAGACACATAATAGCGCAAATCAGTTCGGTCACCTCGAAATAACTTTGCAACGGAGAAGGATGGTACAGCCAATACACATGGTAATACCTGTATTGAGTTATCTTCACACCCAGCTACGACCAGTTTACCATCCTGTCGAATACAACCTGAGTAAGCTGTTTTCTTGAATCTACTGATACTCTGCTGTACTTCGTTAGTCTGTGCGTTGTAGATGTTAACCTGAGAATATTCAAGAGTTTAGGATCTATTTCAGAAAGAAATAAATATACGGAATCAAAGCAGAAAAGAATCGCGGATCTCCAGGCTACTTCAAGACATCACTCAACCACACCTAAACTCCAGATGGCGGATAATGGTGATGAAATATCAGGAACAAACCTTGGTCCCAGAAGTAACGGTGTAATAGTAGGGAGCTTCATTGGAAAACGAGAGATGCGTTACAGCACCGTATTCCTTGATCGCAGCGGCAAACTGAAACACGTGGAATTGTTCAGTAGGTTACCTGACAACAACGCGTGTGTCACGTGGTAACGCAATGCACTCACGCGTTTTCTAATTATCGATAAGTACCTTGAATTTCTTCCAGAATCTTGTGTCAGGAGTAGTTTTGCACACTGTTTTGGTGTATTCTGGGATGATAAGTTTCTTGAGGTCTGTCATAACTGCTTTTTCAAGTGGTATAGGTTACAAATGGGTTTCCAGAACTGGGATTACTTTTACTTTTTATCTGAGTTGGTGATCATCTTGATGATACAAGCAAACAAAGCAGAAAGATGCTGAACATTGATATAAAGGATAAGACCTTGACAGTCCACAGTTTCAATAAATGATTACATCAAATCTTTTCTACAAGTTTCATGAAATACAAATAGCATTCAAATATGAACATAAATACGGTATCAGCAACATAATAAAATGTCAAATAACACGCATCCTATTCTTTCACAATCATACTAAAATAGACGCAATGTCATGTACCTGGACACAGCAATCAGAAGCACATGTCACCATCCTCCCCGTCTCATCAGACACCAAACCCTCGATAGATCCCTGATGTACCCGCTCATTAAACACAACCCGCCCACTGACCATATCTCTGACTATCAGATACCCGTTTTCAGACCCGCACGCTATCAATACACTACATTGGCTGTAGAGTTCACGAGCCCGTGATGCAGTCAGAATGATATTGTAATCTGCTGTCACGATATCGTCACGCTGTGACGTCATCACAGGGATTACGCAATCGTCACGCTGTGACGTCATCACAGGGATCACGCAATCGTCACGCTGTGACGGCGTGACAATCACACCGAGGTATGTCAGAGTACAGAAGCCAATGACATCTGGAGGGAGTTGGAGCACGGATAGTCTAACTTCTGTTTCCGTTTCACGTATGACCACAGTATTGTCGTCAGAACAGCTAATGATCAGAGACAATCCATTCTGATGGATCCACGCTAGACTAGTGACAGCCAGAGTGTGATCTCTGAATTCTGTCACTGTTGTCTGGGATTCCAGGTCGGTAATCCGTACAGTTTGGTCTTCCGAACATGTCGCTACTTGAGTACGACTGGGACTGAATACGAGCGACCAGATTTCCGCTTTTATCATCAGTGAGCCAAATCTGGGATCAAGCGAGTCGGTTGCCGGGTGATGGATTTTAACAGAGTGGAGGTGGGAGAGAATGACAGTTTCTGGAGTTTGTGTGACGTCATACAACTCGATATCACCCGTTACAAGACCGAAACAGAGTCTATCATCTGTTGTTCTGATACACGTTATTGTGTCCTCGTGAAAGACCACGGGTTGTGGCTCACACCCCGGTGTCCACTGTAGTAGACAACCACTCAGAGTACCAATAAACACGACAAGATCATCCTCACCTCCACTATTCCTCACTGCAGCAAGACATCTGACACTGTCCTCAATCCTCACTTTCTCAACCGGTGAGGATGTGTCTTGTGATGTGTCCCAAATGAGGATATTCCCGGCTAAATCACCGCTGATCACACGTGAATGAGAAATACACAGCCCACAACACGATATTTCATGAAATAGAAATGACGTCATGGTGACGTCTATTACTCCTTGGACTGGTTCTGTCTCAGTTATCACGGAATCATCTGGAAACTCAATGCTGAAAACTCCATCTACTGTTCCTATCCAGAGCACATTGCCAGCTATCTCCATAAAGCAACAAAAACTCTCGGGCCCTGCGAAATTCCTGATCGTGTCCCCATTTTCAACATTCAGTATGACAAAATTATCCTTACTCTTCTGAAGTATGACATGTTCTTGCGATGCAAACTCGATAGCCCAGATTACTGAATGTGACACACATTTCAAGTGATCAGACGGTACTTTGTTCATGGTCGCTGTATCGAGCAGAAGTAAATCTCTGTTCTTCAGCGCCAATACGATGTATTTCTCATTGATAGCATGACCGACAGCAGCACATTTCTCCGTCAGCAACTCAAACTTGTTCTCCAGCAGCACCCGCGCGTTGTATCTGAGGAGTGAGAACGTGGGCTCCACCCATTTCCATACATAGAGTCTCTGTTGGAAACACGATATCTGCCATACTGAGTCCCATACCTCCTCAGACCTTCCCTCCACCCTCTCCTCGCCTAACTCTACCACCAGAACACACCCAGGATTGAACTCGTTGTTCCCCCTGGACAACACTGCCAATTTGGAGGGTGACAGAAATGTGACAGCTGCACAGGGTGGATTGGGAGCAGGGAATGTGTATTTCAGTGTCCAGGTGTTATCGTGTACTGCCACAACCCCTGACCACTCACACGTCACATAGAGGTCACGGTCGGGAGACTGACATGCGAATGTAATGATACTCTTGTGACGTGTTTTGATTGACGTGATATGCTCCTGTTCACGTGACCACGTCTTGATGTCACGTGACAGAGGGACGCTGATTGAGTGGGGGGATGTGACGATTGCCCCCAGGGTTATCGTGTGACTGCCGTACACTCGGCTGTCCAATGCGAACTCCTCCATTCGAGGATAACAGGAGCTAGGGGTGTTTCAGTTCATAAAATATTTCAGTCAAGGGGTATTATATTTTCATTTGTAAACCAGTTTTAGATTACCAATTTTTATCCAAGATTCAGTCAAAACAGTAATTGACATTTCATAATCAGGAAGTTTTTGGTACACTTCATGATTTACAGCATTTATAACCTATCAGTCACACAACTGAATCACAAATGAATTAAACATTAAATACCTAGTATCAAATACATAAAAGTTGTAATCAGCGTAGGAACAAACATGAATATGATATCAATTTTCATCGAAAAATTACATTCTTATAAATACCTGATTGGAATATAAATATTTGATTGGAAAACTAGCATTCTGATAATCTGATATATGATAAACTACTTAAATGAAAACGACACTTAAACCAAGAGCAGTCGGACAAAGGGTTTACCTACTGCCTAGCAGACCAGACAGCACACACTTAATATATCGGTTGTTAGAAGAACGCGTGATATTGTCAGAACAACGCGTGATAATGCAGCTGTCTAGTAGATGAGTGGCCATATCTTGAGGGTACCGCTGGCTGGGTAATCGTCAAACTTGCCCGCATACCACCGGTACGTGTGATGAGCACGGGAACAGAGGTACGCTACCATGGGGATGTATGAGAAGAATGCGCTGAAGTTGTGCGCTGTGATCGCGAATCCTAGCCAGGATACGAGCTCCCTGTGAGAGGAAAATCATCACAGCATGAGTATTGTGTAGTGAGTTCATTGACATGAGTAGAGGATGTTAGTCACTGACAGATAGTCACCTGCCACATGATTTATCACTGGACTGACAGATAGACCTGTCACATGATTTCACTCACCCGCAATATTGGGGGCACACAACCAGCCCAAAGAGACCACCAGTAGGCACGACGTATTTGAAGTTTCCAGGAGCTCTCAGAGTGGACAGAATGTAGTGGTGAACAAGGTTACAGAGCTGTCCGACAGTGAACACTCCCAGACCTACCTTTACACGAACCTGGGTGGAGATGGAGATAAGATGGAGATAAGATGATTAGGTCTTGTTTGAATGTTGCATTCGGATCACCAGAGTCTACATCAGGATTCGAATTTGTAATCAGTGTCCACACGTGATTCCTACTCCTTGATTATACTCGCATTCTATTACTCTCACCTCGTCATCCATGAATGAGAACCTCTCCTCACCAGTGAGGAAATGACAAGTGTAACAGGTCACACCCGCGCTCAAACAGTACAGAAACGAGATCTGAATAGAGGACACAGGAGTACTATCAAGTCAGTATCAAATAAATCGACTGCTTTTTGTCGTCGCGTCAGACCTAACGTCAAGAAAAATCTCTGGAAGTAGAATTAAGACACAGTCCCAACCAACCTCGATGACACTAGACAACAAGCAATCCTTGCTGTACTTGTGTACAAAGATCACCTCCAGACACCGCTTCGAGAAGTGTATACAGTACACAGTCATCACCAACATGTCATACGAACTGAGATGAGGATGATGACATGATCAATCCTTAGATATGAGCAACATGAAACATGGAACATCTTGAAACATGGAACATCTTGAATTGAACATTACAGCCCATGCGAGCTACCAACACTATCAACAGTTCCTGTCAACAGTTACAATACTTGTTAACAGTTACATCACCTGCTCGGGTATCCAATGTAACACCAGGTCACAAAGTAGAAGACAATGGGACTGAAGTAGATGATGAACCAGCCCAATCGCGCAGGAACACCTCCCTCACTTGCAAACTTGCTGAAATAAATTGTAGATGAGAGCCCATCGCCCCTTATTATGGTCAAAATGGAGTGTTAGGAAGGTGATTTCAATGGAGTTCAAAACTGAATTGTACCTAGGTCAGTTATAAACCTGTATTGCAGGGGAAAGAACTGGTGGTACTCGTTGACATAGTTACTGATCGTCACAAAAACGCAGATTGCAGTTAGGACATTGTGTTGCCACAGAAACTCCTCCGGAAACCAAATCCAGCCCTTGAGATAGGACAAAATAACGGGCAGCATGCCAAAACCGAATCCGACGATGAAAGGACGGTCTCCCATTGTGTCCTTCTAAGCTACCGTGTTACAAAATGAGAAAAGACAATAAAGGAAATATAAATTAAGAATACCGAAATGTTATACGTAAGTTGCGATTTCAGTGAAGTAGCAGCAACTTACAATTCACCGGGATATAGATTGAATTACTGTAAATCGCATTAAGATGCTACTCGTGTTTTTTGCCCTCACATCACAATGAGGGGTTGGAATCAGAGTTGTATCCATATAAAATCGCCCTGCACTGGCACCCTAACTTTCAAAAATGTAAATTGCAGAATCATGAAATCCAATTGAGATGAACGTAGCACGTTCTAGAAAAAATCGTCATCCACCAGTTCTACTTGATCCTGACCTAACAATCTCGAGAACCCTGCTTAATATGTTGCTATAATTCTTGTAAGAGACACATGAATCCCTCTGCTCACTTAGGGTCCCATTGTCGAGAAACTGACAGAGATTTGGATCAATGGGAATATCACCAAGGAATTCCAATTTGCAGTGATCAGCCAATCGTTTGCCTCCACCTTTACTGAAGAGCAGCCCACAATCGGAACAGTTTGGACAGACAAAGCCACTGAGTGTCTCAATGATTCCTAGAACATTAGCTCCTGTCTTTCTACAGAATGTGACTTGCCGCAGAACATCTGCAGCAGCAACTGCCTGTGGAAGTGTATTTCAGGACCTGCATTAGGCTAAAAGTAGACAAATATAAGTAAAGTAACATTTGATTAACATGCTCTCATGCTCATAACACTAGTTAAATAGATGATTCTGAAACTTGATACTCACTTGTGGAGATGTTACAAGAATAACAGAACAGTTTGGGACACATTCCATCACAGCCATATGCTCATCTGATGTTCCTAAGGTTCAGAAGGAATGATGATAGTCAGCTAGGACAATTATTAGGGAGAACGGCTGCCCTATCATAACTGGGTGCAACTGGGAAAGGAAACAAGTCCAGTAATTCCCCAATAATTAGGGTTAGGGAGCTACAGTCTAGAGATGTCTAGAGATCCTCCCCAATGCTTATAGTTTGGACTCACCAGGAGGCGTGTCAATGAGTAAAAAATCCAGAAATCCCCAACAAACATCTTCTATGAACTGTCGAATCATGGCGGTCTTCTTTGGTCCCCTCCATATAACGGCTTCATTCTGATCTTCAACAAGATAAGATAAAGACACAGCATGGATATGGCCAGTGCCAATGCTTTCATGAAGAGGAACCCAACCTTGTTCACATGACAGGATATGTCCCTGATTAAATCAATGAGAATTAGTTGTATAAGTAGCCTGTTGCACAATTTACTGATATGAATTTGATTTTGATGAAGTGAGACTAACCTTCAAGAATGAGCTACTACTGAAATTACCTCTAATCCAATCATCTTGGCTAAGCTTGGTCCACAAAGGTCAGCATCAAGGACACCAACAGAGAATCCTCTATGGGCAAGCTCAAGGGCAAGTACAGCAACTGTTGTGCTTTTACCAACTCCACCTTTACCTGAAGGCAACATATAACTCATAAGCAACAAAGAATACATATTGATTATCTGTGAAATGATAACAAAATGACAACAAGAGTTGATGCCACATTGGCAGAAAACTTACCAGATAGAACACCAATAATATTTTGAACATCACCAATTCCTGGAGCCACTGATTTTATTTCGGTAGTCATTCCTTGGATCATATCTAGTTATTTTAAGTTCTTTACAGGAATGAGCTGATGACAGGTGACTTGGCCAATTACAAAAAAAGGTTATGTAACATAGTGCTTCAATTCATATTACTGATTTAATGAGTAGATCAGGACAAAATAAAAAATGTATAAAAGGATAATGGTATTTAACCATCTCAATTCTGTTAAACACTGAAAAGAAACATTCACAGCCATTTGAATAAACGCCACCTTTACACTCAGGTGTCCAATGAATCCAAAAACGAACAATTACATTTAGAGGAAGAAGAACTGCTAACCAATGTTAATGCCCCTTTTCTTGTGCTGTAAAGTATATAATTCAATTCAATTCAATTCTTTGCAATCTAGGGGTGACTTTTCAGATAACCCAATAAACTTTAACTCTCTAAGAAATAAAACTTTCATCAATTCTTCTAACATGATTCGACATGCAAAGAGGTTTCCTAAAAATTGAGGGGTTTCTTTCGCTTCTGACCATAATCTACCTTACTATTGACAATCTTGAAGGTTTCAATCAGATCACCTCGTAATCTACGCTCTGCCATAATGATCTTAACCATGGGCTTATAGTTTTTATAGTGACATAGTGTAGATGAGATCACCATAT
Source organism: Beroe ovata (assembly GCA_946803715.1). Classification (NCBI taxonomy): domain Eukaryota; kingdom Metazoa; phylum Ctenophora; class Nuda; order Beroida; family Beroidae; genus Beroe; species Beroe ovata. Next base: position 473,450 of record CAMPET010000021.1, on the reverse strand, counting down.
CACATGATTATAAGATTACGGTCAAGATTTTATATTTCTAATTAGAAATTAATTTTTGTCTGTCGCGCGGCGAAATTGTCGATCGATGATAGACCCTGTCGAGAATTTCGTTGCGCGCACGCGCAAACTTATTCTCAGACAGTTGCTGACGCAAGCCGCTTCGCGGCTTGCATCAGCGGTCTTGTCGATCGATGATAGACCCTGTCGAGAATTTCGTTGCGCGCGGCGCAAACTTATTCTCAGACAGCGCAAACTTATTCTCAGACAGCTGACGCAAGCCGCTTCGCGGCTTGCATCAGCGGTCTGGCATCGCCAGACAAGCGCAAGCGGCGAAAGTGCAAATTCGCTGCGCGCACCCTGCTTCGCTTCGTCAATCGTTATCAGTTATATCGATGTGCGCGCAAAAAATGATGATTCAATGTTATAGAATCTGCAGGCAATTGCAATGCAGTTTCAGAATTCAGATTTGTAGGATTTCACCCTACCCTTGCTGGCGGGGCGAATTGAAAATCGCGCGCACCGACGGTAGGGTAAAATCCTACAAAATTCAGATCACATCACACATCGCGCTCGCGGAGTTATATTTATATTTGGCCTTGGGTTACGTCGTACGCCGCGCAAAACAACATTGCAATCTAACATTCTAACAAGCAATGCAAATGCGATGCATCCGACAAAACAACATGTTGTTTTGCCGGATTATATTATTCCCGTGATGTCAATTGTCGTCGCATCGCGATCGCTCGACATGAGCTGGGCCTGGGAGAGGACCGGAAAAAAACGACTTCAGAATAAGAATAAGCTTATTTTTTTGATATAAGTATAACTTTCAATTTAAAGTTTAAAGTTATACTGCACTGTATATAAGCCAGCATTACATTGACATGTACAAATGCAAAATCGCAATCATTCACTGTCACTTTAACGTTTCAGAACAGAAATAGACACATCCCCTTCCTCAAACTCAAACTGGCTTCTTCGTGCTCACATTCTTCCAGTTCAGTTGCACTTTCTGTCTCGTCTTCAACGGCTGCGTATCCATGCAGAATCTGAAATTGGCAATTAGGTTACTCATACTCATAGTCAATTAAATCACAAAGAACCCTAAAATGAGATGAGACTGCCAAACTGAGCTACCAGCAGACTGATGTTTGCCATCAGCTCAGGTTTTGAATGTGATTGTGATGATCATGAGTGAGAGAAAAGAAGAATGGGTTACCTCTTGAAAGCTTCCAATTCCCTCTCCGATTCTTCAAGATAGTCCATCTCCTGTTTGGGATGAATTTCAAAATTTTGTGCTCGAGAAGCAATTTGATAATGGCATGAACCAGGATATTTACATCATGACAGATGAATTGAAATATTACAACATATCAACGCTTCTATTCGTTTTATTGCTACAGTAAAATGTTCGTTAGAACCAGGATATGTTTCGAAATAAACTCGTAAAACACCCCCTCCCTGTACTCACGTCAGCTTGGCATTTTGGGAGGAATATATCATCTGAAAGAAATAGGTGTTAAACTTGCTTACTACAGTAAGCAGATGATTCTCATTCAAGTTCAATACTTCATAGCACAGAATGTTAGAAAACACATTAGTTTTAACCACAATAACGTTGTTTGTTGCTGAGTAAACAGGGTAAAAAGCTATAGAAATTGTGCCTCTGTTTTTGTTCAATTTGTGAAACAATTATTAAACCCAGATGAAATTTAAATGGATTGAGAAAAAGTTAATTTGCCGTGCTTTGAGTCTAGCCCCTCCCTCTTTCGTAATAGCAAGATGGCTCACAGAAACAACATAGGTACACAAGCACAATCAATTTTAATCCCGCGGCGACAAAGTTTCTCGATTTTAATTGGTTGCAGTTGTAGTTGTATCAAAGTTGGTTCTAATTGGTGATAAACTGTCACGTGTATAAATGTGATCAAACCCCCTCCAATAAATATAACACCGAGTCCCATATGAATAGGATTAAAGGTGAGTCTCCCCTCTCTAAAGTAGTAACTCAGTCAATTCCATATCTTCAATTGTTCCATATTTGTTAAATGTACTGCTGCAACAAAATATTACTCCCAATCTCCGAGTTTTGATTTAGAACGGAGGATATCTTAATTCGGCTGGTCATATAAATAAGCGTGGATAATTCAATAAATGCCATGGAGATACTGGTATTTGAGAATAGTGTTCAATTTCAGTTGTTATCTGACTTTAGGGTCAGCCACTCAATCGAGATTGAGACTTTCACAGTACGATATAATTATATCCTCAGCTGCTTAAGCCTCAGCCCTCAGATAGGTCCCCAAATTCAATTATATACTGATACGGATATAAAGTCTTTGTGCGTCCTGCAAACTGTCCATTATCCAGCAGGAAGCTGCAGAATTTACCTCGTTTGCATCAATTGGATAACTCTTATACATTGTCTCTGTATTCTCAACTTCACACCTCACAGTTGTCAGGGTTTTTCTCCATAACCCATTCCACTCCCAGTATGGAAGCGTGGCAAGTGCTTACAATCATAGTCCTGGCGGTGTGTTTGCACACTACCACACAGAGTACTACATCGTGCAAAACCACGCACAAGATTCTCAAACAATGCATCAAACAAGGTTAGTACAACTCCTCATCACCGTCTATTATAGTGTCCATATATTCTGCTGAATCACAGATATATCTCACTGTTGTACTCCCAGGTTACATTCCAGACAAGATAGTGGGTTGTACTCCCCGCGAAGAGAAAGACTCCCTGGACACCGCCAAGTGTGGCGATGCAGAGATGAAACTGTACAACATGTGCGGATATCGACACTGTCCCGAGTGGCAGCCTGTACTGAATGCCACCGACAACGCGTATGTGGCATCTGACCACGATGCCTGTACCAAGATAGGACTACTCGCTGTAAAGCGTGGTGGCAGTGCCGTGGACGCTGCCATCTCCACTCTGCTCTGTCTGGGTGCAGTGCAGCCACAATCTAACGGCATTGGGGGAGGTGGCTTCATGCTGATTCACAGCGGAGACGAGGACAGTGCCATAAACTTCAGGAACACGGCACCGCGGGCAGCAACTCAGGACATGTTCGTCGAGGATGCCACAGAGTCTGTTTACGGCGGGAGAGCAGTGAGTGTGCCGGGTGAGATAGCAGGTCATTTTGCCGCTCACAAGAAACACGGCAGACTGAACTGGGATGAACTGTTCACTCCAACGATCACCATGCTAAGGGAGGGCATCGTGGTGACTGCTCATATGGAGATGGCATTGGGAGTCGTGAAACACGAGCTCATCAAGGATGAGCTTGCCCGAAGTGTCTTCTTCCGAGACGAAACTGACGCTGAGTCTCATGTCAGAGAGGGAGACACTTTCTACAATTTGAAACTGGCAGATACTTACGCCAAGATCGCAAAGATTGGTCCCAAAGCTTTCTACAAGCAGAACATCGCAAAGAATATTGTCAAGGCAACGGTAAGATTACACAGAAATGTTTCTATTCTCTCACACTGGATAACAATACCGTGGTAAATTTTGATTCCTACTCGACAACGTCAGATTTTTACTCAACCTATTTCAGGATAAAAGGAACGGTATTCTCTCTATCCGAGATATGAAGAACTACCAGCCGGTGGAGGAGGAGCCAATGAGTGTCAAGTACCGGTCTCTTGACGTGCTGACCACGCCCTCCCCCTCCTCCGGTCACGTGATATCCCTCGTGTTGCAGCTCCTCGACAACTTTGACATTTCCCACAACGACACTGCAGCCTACAATAAGATTCTGGAGGCGTTTAGGTTCGGCTATGCGATGCGAGGGTACACTGGAGACAAGGACTTCTCTGAGCAGACACGATGGGTGATTGAGAAGATACGAGATGGGTCCTGGGCTCGCGAAATTCTCTCCAAACACTTCAAACAGAATAAAGATGGAATGATAGTTCCGTACGACACACCCCAAGCATATATGGATGGTGGACCTATCTACGGGGACCATGACTCTACCCACACGACGCATGTGTGTGTTTTGGGTCCTGATGGCGACGCAGTGTCTGTCATGTCATCGGTAAACACCTACTTTGGGTCGTGTGTCATGACCGAGGATGGCATCATACTCAATAACGAGATGAATGATTTCTCCATACCGGGTGTTGTTAACGAGTTTGGATTCCCACCAGCCCCAGAAAACTTCATAGTCCCGGGGAAGAGAGCTCAGTCGTCTGCCAGCCCGCTGATCGCACTCAATGATGGTGGTGAAGTGGTGTTTGTGTCTGGTGCAGCGGGTGGTTCCAGGATTATCACCAGCACCACCCTGTCCCTCATCCGAGCAGTGGACTGGGGCATGGGTCTGGAGGAGAACAGCCATGCAGCTCGGGTACACGACCAGCTCAACATGGTCACTAAATACGAGTCCTGGCTCCCTGCCAAAACTGTGGAGGAACTCTCTGAGTTGGGCTATGACATGGAGGCGTACCCGGATAACACTGTGCCCAGCATCGTGAACACTATCTCCAAGTTAAAGTCGTACTACGAGGCTCGGGGAGATCCCAGGAAAAAAGGAACTGGACGTGGTTCGACTTTGGGAAAGATAGGACACGACTGGGAATAGCTGTGAATGGACAATGAACATATCATGTACGAAATTTGCAGTGTGACACGTGGAAATTTTTAATTGTTTGACCCCGATTTTTGCACCATTTGTTAAGGTTATGATATTGTAGTTTGAAATGAAGCTAATAACTTACCAAGACTCTCGTTTCGCTTCTTCTTCTTCTTGAATTTCTTCTTCTTCCCAACTGTCTCTTCGTCTTTGGGTTTGGTCGGCAGGGACTTGTGCTCTGCAGGACGTTTCGCTGCCGGCTCGTCCCCTGACTTATCCTCCTTGAGGGGCTGTTTCGTCCCTTTCGTGGACGGGGACGAGCTCTCTATTGGCTCAGGGTGGAGTGGAACAACCTCGAATCCCTTGTGAGAAACAACCAGCTTTGTGGGGGTCATCTTGAATTGTTTCAAGTTGATGGGTGGTTGGTTACCACATGGCTGCTCCTGCGTTTTGCTCTTCTTCTTAGGTGCTGGCGACTTCTGGGGCTGTGTCTTAGCTGCAACATTTGTCTGATTTCTGTGTAGCTCCACTTTGGACAAGACAGCTTTCTTCAGTTCAGCCTGTTTCACAGCCAGCTTGGCGCTATGGTGGGGGGGTGGGGGTGGACCATACTGCTGGCTCTGCTGTGAGTTGTCGCCCTTCGCTTTGGGCCTGTAACACTCCATCACATTGAGCTTGGACTTCACAACAGGCTCAGGCTTGGGCCTCTCTTTCTTCAGAGTTTCGACGATCAGAGCTTCCCGAGATTTCTCCGATTCCGTCTTGTCTTGTGGGGGCGAAGGTAAGTCAGCTTCCTGAAATGATATGGTGTCAATCTCGAGGTGGGACTGAGGTGGGACTATGAGCGATGTCTGAGCTGCGAAAGAGCAAGATTCGCTCGTTTTAACAGGATACGGGCACTCAGCACCCGTTACATACAGCGAGCCTTACCTTGTCCATATCTTTAAGGAAAGGGAAGCTGGGCATGAGACGTCCATTGGGCATGTTGTTCCTATTCGATCGATCTGCCATCTCCTTGGGCATGTTCATCGCCTCAATACCCTGTTTCTGTCGCTTGTACATGGAATGCTCCTCTATTCTATACCCGCAAAGCAACAAAGCCCGCTGCTCCTTACTCAAACTCTCGTACTTGTCTAAATGGAAGCTGAAAGTGGGCGCTTTCTCGGACTCCGACTCCTTAGACGGCGCATTTTCAACTGTACTGCCGGGCGAATCTTGTGGAACATAGGCGGGTTCTGACGGGACGGAGGTTTTATTTTCCTCAGAACTGACCCTGTTCTCATTATCAGGGACCGTACCGTTTGGTTTGGTCCCCGGCTCTGTTGTTGGAGCGGGATCAAATATGACATTGTCCTTCTTGTGATCCTCGCCGGCCCTATCCTTGGGTTTGCTCCTTCGCTTTCTCCGTTTTGTTTCCTTCCCGTCGTTACCCTCTATGAAGGAAACCAACTCCTCCAGACTCCTATCATCACCGTTATTGGTGGATTTGGCCTGCCCATCGGGCATTGTCCGGTTCATGTTATTAGGCGCGCCGCCCGGCGGCTGATCTACCTTCAAATTGAAATTGTTCTGGTGCTCGGCGCACAACTCGCGCCGCGCCTTTTCCGGGTTCCGCTTGTACTCCAGCTTCTTGCGGAGCTTCTCTCGGAGAATCTCGTAGTTGTGCGTGTTCTGACCGGAGGGGTTCGGATGTCCGACGAGCTCACAGTAACAACACGCACAGTACTTCGGTTTGTCGGAGTCTTTGCTCGAAACAGAACTGGTGGAGAGACGCCGTTCCGACGGAGCTTTCTCTTCGCCATCGTCGATAGTCTGTGTACTGCTGTCACAACCTGCGGAGTAACACGGAGGTGAAGACAGAGTGATATTGAAACCATTACCCAGATCTCACGATGACCTCGTGAAATTGATGAATCTCACCTGATTCCTTGATGTCGTAGAGTGTGCTGACCCAATTCCGGTCCAATGGGGAAGTTTCCTCGATCGGTGACGATTCCTCATCCGTCTGGTCGTTCGCTACCAGTGACTCCATAAGTGTGGTGCACGCCGCGCAGTCACACGCACCCGCCGCGTCATCGTCCACTCGCGATGCTTTGATTTCGATAGATCCTGGGAAACAAAAGGGTTATCATTCATTTGTTTCATCCGCGTGTCAAATGGGGAAGGATGGTGAAAGCGGAGCGAGCTCTGGTAGCTTACCTGAAGCGAGTTTGTCCACTTTCACATTCTTCAGGAACTCATTGGTAGTTTTGAACTGTGACTTGGGGTACGTGGGCGGTGCCGGGATGGTGTGTTTGATGAACAGTTTTTTGTGACCAATCAGTGACGGGGGTAAATTGTCCGAGGAGTCGTCCTTTGTGTTGGAGTCAGAGTCGTCTTGACTGAAATAAGAGTGGAGAATGCGAGCCATGGCTACAGCATAATTCAATACGTATATATAGGAAGTGTGAACGGCGATGAGAAAACGAGGTGTACCTCTGTGTGACAGTTTGAGGGGATGTGAACATGAATTTCCCCTGCAGGGACGACGGGACAGTTTCGTCTCCTGACACTAAGGGAGGCGGGGGAGTGTCCTCGTCTCTGATAACATTCCGTTTCAGTGTCCGCTCCCTGTGGTGCATCATGTGTTGCCGACTGAGAAACTCCCATTCTTCACAGTCCTTCTCACGACTGTTCACCTGACGAAATAGGGTATTTTTGCCAAGATGTCATAAAGTTGAGAGTAAACTCAAAATTAAAAACCAGTCCCCCCACATGCGTGCCCCCTCCCCCGCCTTGCACCTACCTTTTCATTGTTAACAAAGCTGGCAAGAGAAACAATGGCTTTGATCCAATGCTGCTCTACTCGGACCATTTCCTCCTCGAATGATTTGAGTCTGAAACGAAGCACGGGTAGGATGAGAAGGAAGACTCTGGCAATGTAACGCAGGAGACGCAAAGGGGAAAATCGCAGGGGTTGCATTTGTGAAGTGAACTGCATTGTGCGTATCAAGTGTCACTATAATGCTCTCATGTCACTCTATTAAGTTCTCAGCGCACAAACAATGTACAAACATACACACAACAGCCACACATGATTCTGTTGATAATAATACGAACGCTGTAGTGATGGTTAATGGAAATATCATACATAAATAGAGACATTCTGGCCACCCTGGGGCTATACCGTATTGAAAGAAATTGGTTATTTCGCATCATTTGGAATGAAATTCAGCGGATACTCCCAAATTGGCAATGACGTGCACGTGTGTTTTCGTGACATTTGAGTTACGGCATACTTACCCTACAAAACTATACAGGACAGGGTAAAATGCCATCCCGCCACCCTGTGCGTGTTATTTACTATTCGGATCCTCACTCCAGAGTTATCAGTATCAAATGTCCATTGTCCATGGTAAAGTGATTGATCTCCGAAAAACAGAGCAAACTTAGTGTGTGTGTGTGTGTTTGTGTGTGATGTACAGAAGCATCTTGTTAGAGTTTGATAACATGCAATAATTGTTCGTGTACTTTGTACTACGATACTGTATGTATGCAGTTAATGCATAACTACAGAGTCAGCTGTATACGTAACAGACAACACAATCAGCATATATACCTGTAATACACTGAACTGTAACTCTCAAACTTGGAGTTGGTGTTAGATGTGTGTTGCAGGTCACCGTACTTCAGCTGGATACACACACCTGAAACAGGCCCTTGGTCCACCGGTTTAGATCAAAGACAGCCACAAATGTGTGATTTATCATTTGTCAAACAAATAGCCTCACAAAAGTGGTGAAGAGTGCGAATCGCAACTATGAGATCTAATGAGTATCTAATGAAATATGGAAAATCAAATATATATCAAGGCGTGCTGAGTAGCTATGAAAAGTACCGGAATCCCTAAATACCTGGTAAACTTTTCTGGATGATGGGATCAGAATACACCACTTGGTGGAAGAGATGTTGGTTGACGAGGAGCCAAGTTATCCCAAACTTGGCCATGTGCTCGTCTTCCAGTTCATTAAGGAAGGACTGCAATGTGATTGTCGCGCATAGCAGCTGCGGGGGGAGTGGAAGATATCTGATATAAAATATACCGAGTTTGATTGTGTCATAGCACAAATCCCAAATCTTATTGCCATTGCCTCACACGGTCGACTTCTCCCTCGCGCCTGACCCACGTACCTGCTCGTATTCATCGAGGAGTGTCTGAGCGAATTCCCGGGCATGTTGCGGAATCCCAATAGAGGAGGGGTGACATAGGAGGTGCTCAAGGAGGTGAAATTTCACTTCCTCCACATATTCCCGGCCCTGTGTCTCGAGTTGGTGGTACAACTGCTGGGGACCTCTCTCACACAACCTGGATCACATGACATATAGCATTACAGGGGTGACAGTCAGGAGGTGACAGTCATGAGGTGACAGTCAGGTTACACGTGAGGGGTTGTGATATTAACTAACTTGTGTACGAGAGACTGCATCTTCTCTATGTCCAGTAACATGTGATCTATTGCCAAGTCTGTGCCTGCTTTACGGTATATGCATCTAACTGTGTGTCGTAATTCCACCCACATCAACTGAGATGTATAGAATGTGAGAATCGTCGAATATCATAGGGTGCATAGTACAGAATGTACATCACACATATTCAGAAGTCAGTCCACTACAGTCATTTCTACAGAGTGGTTATAAAGCACCTGGGCTGCTTGAGCGTCTATATCAGACTTGTAGTTATTGGCTTTGCCTTTACTTTCGCCGAGTATGTCGTATATGTTCCCCAATTTCAAGTCATTTCCCTGCATATTGGGTATCGGACGCTCAATATTATAGGACGTGGTTACATCATTTGTCTCAGCAAATAGAATACTCATAGCAAATGCAAACCAATAGGAGGTCAGTTTTGTCTATCTGTCTACATTCGCAGCATACCCAGAAGAACCTATTCGAAGCGTCATCATCTGAGGAAAATGTAGAGATATTCAAACTCACATAACAGACAGTTGGGTATTGAGACTTAAATGCTCACGAGAGACTTACTATTTCTAGCGGATTTAGGTTGCACTTTCTGGCAGAGCAGGCATTTCCCAGGGACCGCGTCAGTTACGTCATTCAAAACCTGGAGGAGGGATCATTATTTTCGCAGCACAGCTGTTTCATTAGATGTAACAGTTCACATGTTACGGGTGATAGTGCTTGATAAGCATACGATATCACGAGAAGTTATTGCAATAACTCACAAAGCACGCGCCGCGCGTCTCTCCGCGCGATCAGGGAAGATGTCAAATCAGTGTTACGTCTTCGCGCGCTACGCAAAGTAGCATAAATTACATTGCGCGTTGTGACATGGCAATTTTATTCGTAAGTTAAATTTCAAATAGCGATGGATTCTCTTCGGATAGTCCAAAGAGTAAAGACTATTCAAAATATCCAGTTCTCAAAATTGATAATGGAGGATAGAGACAGTGTTATTCAACTGACATAACTTAGAGACACATTTGAGAACACTTACGTCTTTTTCATTGGTAACACTGAACTTCAACTCCAAACTGGACATCCTATAAAAGGAGATTAAAAATGAACAAAATCTTCAAAGACATTTGCTTGCTGTACATGAAATGAATGTATTAGCGTACTACACTTTCTGAAAGTAAATGACGATTTTACAGCATTTAGACGTGGAGAGTTGTTCAAATTTTCACACTTCCAGTCAGACTCAGGGGACTGGGCGTCGCTAACCCAGTAGAGGGATCAGAGGTCGAATTCCCGGCCTCAATCAAAATCACTGAAAGTCTGAAAAACTTGATTGCTGACTGCTGAGCAAAGGTCGACCCTCGATGGATATGAGGCCGAGAAAGCAGCGGAAGTGACCAGCGACTGCTTGAGAGACAAGGAGCTGAGGATGATGACGAAGATTTCTGAGATTGTATCAGATCCCACTGGTTGAAGAGGCCGATCTCCATAGCCCAAGAAAAGGGTGCTGGTGCGTGGCTCACCGTTCTTTCAATAGGTTCCCTCGGGTGGGTGCTAAGGGAGTTCAGGGATGCACTCAGGTTGAGATACAGCTGGCATATTCCTAACATCCCGGCATATTCGGTAGATCACAACTTGATTTGCAAAAACGGTGGCTTTTTTATCTTCAGACACAACAAAGTTAGAGACAAAAATGCTGCGTTTCTTAAAGAGAAGTCTGTGACAGACTGTCAGTCATGATTTTAAGACGGAACCTGAGCTGATCCCCATTGACTCTTCTCAGTCGATCCCAGGGAATGAGGAGGAGAGAGCTCGTCTCGACATTTCTGCTCGAGGATTGTGGGTACCCTTTCAGAGGACGATGTTTGATGTCAGGATCATTCATCCAAACGCTAACTCCTACAAAGACCGGGACATCAGTGCACGCTCAGCACGAGAATGCGAAGAAGAAAGAGTATGAACAGCGGGTCATCCAGGTGCAGAAGTGCAGCTTCACACATCTCGTGTATAGCACATCAGAAGGAATGGCGCTGCAGGCACGAGCCTCCTATAAGAAGATAGCAGAACTTGTTGCAGAGAAAACAAACGAGGAAACGACAGGAGTCATGTGCGAATATCTTTTTGAAATAACGGTGAATTGTGAAACACTATTTTAGTGAAGAAAGTGCTACGCTCCTATTTTTATCAGGATTTTCCTGAAGCATTCTATGTTTTCTCGATTATTCTTCTCCTGAAGAAGTATTCGGTACAATATTTGCCGTTTATTCCAGACAAGTTTGTGTTATATCAAAGACAATTTTAAAAACCACATTGCTGTCTCTGAGCCCCAAGGTGTGGGATTCGTATTTACTGTGAAAAATAACCGACCAAAGTTTGGTAAGGATTGGGGTGTCCGTTTGTACGTCATGAAATGGAGTGTTGCACGTGCTGAAGCCTGAATCAGCACTTCTGATCTTGAGCTAGAATGCGCGTTGCCATGGACAATGGACACTTGCTAGTCACATGGCTGTCCCCGCCTCAGGGAAGCGAAATAGGGTCAAAATTACATGAGAATTCATAGTATTTGCATGAAAATAGGACAAATCCCAATTGTTCCCACGGGTTGTCGTAAGACCACACGCTACCTCTAGTGACCAATATCTTCAGCATGCCGCAGAAGCATGACACAGGGTGTTGATAATAAGGACATTTAGAAGATACCATGATCCCTATTACCTGCAAGCAGAAACATGAGTGAAGCACTACATGGAAACTAGCTAGTATGTGAGTCTACAAAACAATAGGTACTAAGTCATAACTAATAACTGATAACTTGAGATGCACTTAAAAAGATGTCCCAGGCCTAGAATTGGGCAGGGTTTGGCCCAATCTGGAGTCTAGCAAGATCAGCCTCCCTTGTAACCAAGCTAGACAGAGAAAGATGCCACAAAGCCATCTTCAGCTGATCATTGACCCAGGTGGCAAAATTAGCTTGACTTGCTGTGTGTTTAAAGCTTTGGAGACTTTGAACTAGCCAGACTAGACACTATTGGCCCACTTCAGGTTTTCACATCCCTGACCAGTGACCATGGACTTAACCTCATGCATGTTCATTCTTCAATGCCGCCTGGTCTGACTGGTCAATGTGATGAAGGCTACTTCACTAAACTAAGACTTCCTTAATGATAAATAGGTCAAGAAGCTGTACCGACTATCCATGATAGATAGTAGTCAAGAGCAATAATGATGAATTGCTATCTATCTAGTATTTACCAGGAGCATCTGGTTGATTCACCATGCACTCCAACCTCATCTGCAGTGGTGTCATACTGAACTGGTAGTTTCATAGAGGATAGGTCTGATCACCCAAGCAAACTAGAAATAATTGACAAAACAGATAAGAAAAATGTGAAGGCTACATTTTTAAAAACATTCCACACTCTTACTGGAATTCAGCTGCCCCTAAACCATAACCATTTGGGAGTGGTCCCACTGCCCAATAAGATTTTGGACAAAGTCTTAGCAAGGGCAAGCTCATTAGATTGAGAGGTTGAGCATGAGTTGAGCATGAACTTTCTTTTAACGAGAGTGATATCCACAAAGAGGGACCTGGACTTTCCACCCATGGGAATTCCGAGGACTTGGACATAGAATCTAGTGGCAAGGATATATAGGTGTGATGGATGATGAAATAGACAACCTCTTTGAGTTGATCCTTTTCAAAACTATGGTAGCCATCATAGACCTTCTTCGAGAAGAAACATTTGTCTGTATTGTCTTTACAGATGTTGATATTCTTGTTTCTTTGCTAAATATGGAAAGTAATATGGAGAAGTAATAAGTGGCAGCTAAATGCAAAAATTGAAATTATGATCCTCTAAACTAGTAAGAAACCAAAAAGAAGATAAACAAACTGGATAACCACTGATACATATATATCAACAAACTAGAAAGAAAATGCCTCTACAATAGAATACAAGCTGCTTTTATTTGCTTGTCGACATTTGCAGGTATTATTTCGCGCGGTAATGACATGTGCATACGTTGTGCGCCTTTTATTTTACTTTGTGATCTGAATGCTGAAAAGTCGTTTAAGCGGAGTGTAATTTAATTTTTGGTCAAGCAGCGACATATCAGAACGTTGTGAAACACGAACAGAGCATTTGTGCGCGGCGCTATCCTATGAACATTGAACATAGCGTGCGTGCCTTCGATGAAGGCGCGCGCGCGTGGAACAGGTCAGGTAACATTTGACAAATGTTACTTGACCTGTTTCTTGCGCGCGCGCAAAAAACAGGTCAGGTGACATCTGAGTTCTGACAAGTGCGATAGCGGTATTAGCAGCGCGCGCGAAACCCGGGTCTATTGTTGGCTAGGTCTAATGTCGATGATAGTCTTTGTCGAGTGTCGAGAATTTTTTTGCGCGCGTCAACTGGTCCAGTGGGCCTTAAATTACATCACTTGGCGGCGAAGCTATAATGTATAACACTATCGAACTAAAAAATCGAATGACGATGCATCGTCATTCTGCATTCGATATATCCAATATCCATATCATGATAGTTTGTAATTCTATGCCAGTGTACCCTAGTTCACTAACTTCAATTTGCTGAAAAAAATCATATGTTTCTTGGCTGTCTGGGACTATTCCAGGCTATTCCTCAGACTCAGTAGACGAGATCATACTTNAAACGAAATTCTCGACAGGGTCTATCATCGATCGACAAGGTCAAGCAGCGACATATCATATCATAACGTAGTGAAACACGAACAGACCATCTGTGCGCGGCGCTATGAACATAGCGCGCGTGCCTTCGATATGAAGGCACGCGCGCAAAAAACAGGTCAGGTAACAATAACATCTGACAAGTGCGATAGCGGTATCGGGTATTGGCAGTGCAGCGCGCGCAAAACCGTACCCGGGGCTATTGTTGGCTGTCGCGTCGATGACAGCCTCTGTCGAGTGTCGACTGTTGAGATTTTTTTGCGCGCGTCAACTGGTCCAGTGGGCCTAACATCACCAGGCGGCAGGCAAGGCCTCTGGCCTATCGTAGACAGGCAAATATGAAATAAAGCTATAATGTATAACATTGACGAACAAAAACAATCGAATGACGATGCATCATTCTGCATTCGATATATACATATCATGATATTTTGTAATTCTATGCCAGTGTACCCTAGTTCACTAACTTCAATTTGCTGAAAAAAATCATATGCCATGCCCTGATTTCTGTGCAAAATTTTGTGATGGTTTTTGTAAATGTGTACTGCAGTACATGATGATTCTGTTTGAAAATCTTTGACATTGATTTCATATCAGAGAGAGTTGAGTCATATTGGAACGACTTTCCAATATCTGTTAGAAGTGCATCCAATGTTGTCTCTTTAAACTGTCTTTTAGAGCAGTATAAGAGGAACTCTAATACATCTAGTGTTCATAACTATTGGTACATGTCTTCCTTAGTGTTAAATAGGATTGAGGGTCCAAGTTTTTCGGAATATAAGGTTAAATTCAACGAGTATTTGACTAGAAATCATTTAGTGGCTAAGAAGAAAGGTATAAGCGTCTATTAACCTTTCTACAGTCTTTTCTTTGTTTTGTAACTATTCTCGGTTAACTATGGGTGGTGTTTTTAACTGGGTTAATGTTTTTATTACAACACTTGATAATTGTGATCATTCAATACCATTATTTATTCTTTTCTATTCTATTCTATGCTGTTTGAAAGCTTTTGCTTTANAGAAATCATTTAGTGGCTAAGAAGAAAGGTATAAGCATCTATTAACCTTTCTACAGTCTTTTCTTTGTTTTGTTACTATTCTCGGTTAACTATGGGTGGTGTTTTTAACTGGGTTAATGTTTTTATTAATTATTACAACACTTGATAATTGTGATCATTCAATACCATTATTTATTCTTTTCTAATCTATTCTATGCTGTTTGAAAGCTTTTGCTTTACTCACAACTCTTTGCTTGGTCAAATCTATTCAGCACATCAACAGTAACAACAATGATTGAGTAAAAACATTGGTGCATCAACAGTAACAATATTGATTGAGTAAAAACCATGGTTTCTTTGTTGCCATTATTATTGGTGCATCAACAGTAACAATATTGATTGAGTAAAAACCATGGTTTCTTTGTTGCCATTATTTTTAAAATGGCAATTTGTTAAAATTGTTGGGGCATCCAGTATCCACTGCTTCATGTTTGAATAGAAAAAATCTTATTTTATGATCTTATTGAATTAAAATGTCAGAGAGTTTGTGGCCCTTCATTTTTGTACTTTAACACTCTACCTCCAATGATTCTGGCCAATTTTGAATGCTTCATTTATAAGATCTAAGAGTTCACTAATTTGAAATATTCAATTTGTATCAATACAATATGTAGTGTATAGGTACCTTCTCAGCTATAGACTGCATGTTCAAATATGACCCTTTTGATGACCCTTTTGATTTTGTAATTATTTCAAAATTCAGACTCATGTTTCCAAGCAATATGTGATGAAGATAGAAGCAAATATTGCCTGACAAAGCTGTAAAATTGATCAAAATGACAAATCGAGATACAAGTCCTGTGAAGATAAAGGGTAGAGGTGCTAAGACTCGAAAAACCCGTGTTATTAAAAGAGAAACCTATTCAAAGAATGACTTCAAAGGTGAATAATATGATCTTGGCTAAAAGAAGAATATAGCATTCTTCCATACAATTTACTTGCAATATATTTCTTAAATTATCTTCTTCAGGTTTCAAGAGTGGAGAAGAAATTTATGATGCAATAGTGAAGTTGATAGGTAACATGCTGAATTTATGTTGCTCTGTTGTTATGATCAATTTCTGTTTTCGTATCAATTTCTGTTGTTATGATCAATTTCAGGTTATAAGGTACCTACAGGTTTTATAAGATATTAATTTCAGATGAGGAAAAGATTGAGCCCGGAAAAAGAGAAGGGATATATTGCACTGTTTATAAACAGATGCAGGCAAATTCTAGGATGTCTATGGGTTAGTTTCAGTACTTCTTCATCTCGTCCATTTTAGCAATTGTCCCATCTATGTCTAGTGTAGTTTAAAATCGTGCCATCTTCACAGTACCTGCAAAAGAGTTGAACTTGTATGTCTATTGAGTCATTCTGCTCTTGTATACTCAAATGATGAGTCTTTAATATGCTTATGTTACCAGTTTCTGTGATATCAGAGCATGTATGTTGTTCTATTTATAGAAACTACCTACTAGTACTCGTTTAACAGGTGGTGGAACAATTAATATTTCAAAGTCTATAATCACCTGCTGACCATAAGAGAGTTAGAAGCGTGATGTCAGTAGCCTTGTGCAGTGTGCAGTGTGCACTCATGGAAAATAACCCCTGATCTGTTTTAAATATTAGTTCAAGTATTCAATCTTTCAGCAAATGATGTCAGTCCTGATCTACTGGATAGTTCTGCAAACCTGAGCACGAAGGAACTCCTTGCTGTATTCTTGTCGATATCAAGACGTGATGTGGACAAGTTGATACGGAACTCTACTCAGGAACTGAAGGTTGATGTGTTTGTGGAGCTCAGTGAGGGAGAGGCCTGTCTCACCAGGTAACAGCAGTTTCAATAGGATTGCAGATGATGTGGAATAACATCCTGCTCTTCACCATTTTACTGATGCATCCTGCACTGCACTAACTGCTGATTAGATGTCTGATTGCTTGACAAACTCGTGCCGCACGTTGGGACAATAGAATGCGAATAATACGGATTCACAAGAAATATTCATACCATGACTTTGTATTCAGATATATTCTTACCATGGCTAGATTTAAGAATATTCTTACCACCAACAGAATTATAGACGTGCCGATAGCATAGGTATCATTTGCCGGGTATCACACTGCATAATGCATATTATTATTGAGCAATGAACTGCAGTGCTGAAAGCCCTGTCATGTACGTTGGCACATATTTCTCTCTGTATGTGAGCGTGTTTACTGTATGTGAGTGAGCGTGTATACCGTGTATTGAATTTCTCCGGATTCAACCAAGCTTTTTCAATAATGTGTCCTTTTCTATAGAAGCACGGCCATATGAAGGGCAAGGCTAAATCCTTCACCATGATGTTACTTACTTAACCAAAACCACACACAACATTGCTTACGATTGCAATAACTTGACAATACATTCATTAAATTCCAGCATCCCCCCCACCCCCGGATAAGCATGATGTACGAGTATCTCGTTGGTAATATATACCTGACACGAAGGTCGCTGAGTGATTATTCCATATACGGTCTGACACTTCCCCCTCTTTCCAGGTTTCCTATCAGATATTACACTACAGCAGAGGATCTGATAAGCTATGTGCTAAAAGACAGGGGAGTAACGGACTCTGTGATGGACTACCAGCTGGCTGTCGTGAGAACTCCATTCAAAGGTGTGTTTCGTTGTGCTTTTTGTGAAACTCAATTCCTCGAATGTGCTCACTCGTTCCACCACTCACGGCCACACACACATACACATTCATTAGAAACTCATTGAAAAGTCATAGGCCACCTGATGAGATCCTCATTTCCCAAAGTCCTGAAAAATGAACACTCATACGGTATAGAGAGATAGATGAAAGCATGGAGACTGGGATGCTGGTGACGTCAATATGCGTTCATTCCGTATATTAGGAGTATAGTATATGCTACGCGCATAATGTATGATCATAGAGCGCATGAACATAGAGCGCATGATCATAGAGCGCATGAACACTCCAACACATTCCATCCCCGCGAGAAGAGAGATGTAATGGCGATCAGTCTGGTAATTCATAAACAGAGAAAACACGCTACTTCCTGCAATTACTATGCCAGTTATCATTGTCCAGTCCTTTCAGTGCATGAATGCGTCGCAAATGTTTGAAATAGAGAGTCCTCATATTATGGTTGTTGATAACTCACGATGAAGCTGATGTTAAATTACTCGATTGCATGTTGCTGTTTATTTGCCAAATTCCTCCCATTCTACAAGCATAGTATGATAGTAGAGGAGATGTTTTCACATGCTTTTTACATTGTATGAGACGAATAATTCATCGTGGACCGTCGATGGTGGTCTTCTTGTTCATCAGTTGATTGGAAATGAACGCTGTTCCTCAAACAGACAGAGAGAGAGGTCTAGGTTTGATAGTCTTCATTCTTTTGTATGAGAAGTAATCAGATCTGTGTATGGGATAGAGGATAACATGAGGAGTATATACCACATATATATATATACACATACGGGGAAATATACCACATATTCATGTAGTATATGAAAATACTACATACTGTTTTCATGTCGGAGTGATGACAGTTTAATAATGAAAAAAAGCGTTTTTGCTGATGTATAGCACCTGTTGACAGAAGACCGGATTATGCCCTGCAACACGACATAATCATGATCTTGATTCCTTGATTTTGGGCAATCCCTTTAGCTCCACCTATTCTGCTTTCGTGGTAGATTTTCCTGTAGTTTAGCCCGATGCCAATTGCCAATTCCATGGAAAGTGACGGACGACGGCGTCTTTGTATCATGCACTCATCAACACCCAATAAAAATGTCTTATGCCTTATGTGTCGGGTGTCGATTTATCTGCTAATAAGTGGCAGTCGTGTGTCAACCTATGCCATAGTTTTCAAGCATTAATCTGTGTTGGAACTTGTTGCGATTTTCAGGAATCGGGAGACGGAAATCACACACCTTGCGCACTGCGATTAGTTGACGGTCAATAGTCAGAGATGCGAAGCTAATTTCTCTCAGAAGGAATTGTGTATACTCTCGAACGTCCATTTCAGATTTCTTCTTCTCCAAATAGCGCGACCGCTAACTTTCATCAAATACCTGTAAATATAACGCATTGCTAAATATTTCGGATATTTTTAGGTTTTTGTCATACTGAAAATATATTCAGTTCGTTTTCGGTAAATATCGTCAATTTTATTTCCTTACCCGTTATTGCAAAAGGTCAGTACTAGGGCTACCATCCCTCACTGTCCTAATGAGAGCTGTTTTTGCATCGTGTACGGCGTGATACTTAACCAATAACCGGCGTGATTGTTCACAGCGTGATTGTAACATCATACAATATACGGCGTGTTTTTGAGGGATTCCCCCGCGTCGCCCGCCACCAAACACTCTCCTGAGCTGTCATCGAGGAGTTGACGTGCACACACACACACACACACAC
>CAMPET010000021.1:433054-448190 GCA_946803715.1 Beroe ovata | reverse complement strand
TGTGTGTGTGTGTGTGTTCAAAAAGAGGGTTCAACAATGTGGTAGTAGTATGTTGAGTATTTGACATGCAATTCCCACCAACACTGTGACTGATACAACCATCAACATCGATACACGGTTTTCATGTTGAGTAGCGTGGTTTGTGTGTGTGTGTGTGTGTGTGTGTGTGTGTGTGTGTGTGTGTGTGTGTGTGTGTGCTCACACAGTCAGACAGTCACACACACACTGTATGATATGACGACCAGCGTCAGCAGGTCAATATCGAATTCTAAACCTTGTAAAACCTTGTAAACCTTGTAAACCTTGCACATACACACACACACACACATACACACACTGTGCATGTGCCACTGTCCGATATTGACACAGCTGAGATACACCCCTGACGATTTAACCTCTTGAATCATCACTCCTGGAATACCAGAGCACCACTACGTCACATATAGTTCCTACTGTCATGAGTATAACAGTGATCACTGTATAGTCTGTGCCTATTATTATGTCATCATGATCATACGTCATAACGTCATCTCGATCGCAGTGATTGATGACAATTGACATGCGAGCCGCGAGGCTATTGACATGTTATTCCGAAGTTAGGAAGACGAAAAACACACCTATATTTTACTGAAAGTAATTCTATCGTCATGGGGCGTGTGAAATTTTGCCTCCCGATATAGTAGCGTGTAGCATGTAAATTCATTACACTGCCACCCGTGTGCATCTAGTGTGTGAGAGTTTGTGTGTGAGAATCATATTACATTTTCTGTATTATGTTGATTTAGCTCAACTGAATTTTTCCGAATTCGCAATGTTTCCATTTTTCATGCATATTGAAAGGGAACGAAATATTTTGTTGTGTAATGAAATTACTGCGTATATTCATTCATAACAAAATTATCCGTATTTTTGGCTGACTTCCAGTGGATTGTGTTTTGAAGTTAGCAGGTTAGCACAAATGTGTTTTTGAATATATCAGTGTGGTGGCTGAAACACGCTGGAATGAATGAAATAGATGTTAGGCGATAAATTGAATGTCTATTGGACAGCATTGTGACCCTCTATTGGACAGTGCAATGACTGTACAGTGAATGTCCATGTCTTCTTGTATTGAACTGTACAGTGACTGTCTATTAGACAGTACTATTTCCTAAGACTGTCTATTGCTACTGCTGCATACTATAAATACCAAACACTACGCACTTTCACAAAAGTCCTCTCTTTACCATACTGTTACTGTGTTAAACGCGTTATATTTCTCATGTTAAACTGTATTTCAGCTGGGAAGGACACCAGACCGCTATACCCACACCAGTACCCAATACAAGAACTGGGAGACACTCCCAAAGTCGAGTACAACTCAGCAGACGGGATACCACGGGTTACGAGTTGTTACCTCTATGTTAGCCCAAGAGAAGCGCAATCCCTCACTGTGTACTACAGACGAGTTAGTGTTAAACCTGTGAACAACTAAATTCCTCAGCATTGAGCATAATATGTAGCATTGCATTCCAGCAGATAGTATAGCTGATGCGTTCAACTTGCAGCAACGAATACCACATGAACATGTGTATCCAACGCAATGCTACAAATGAATGTTCATTCCAGGAGGACGGTGAGACTGAGGAAGAAACTCTTTCTCTTCGACCTAGTGCCACCGCTTCCGAAATCATTGAAGAGGCCATCTCGCATTTGGGGCTTATGAATGATCCCCTCGCTTACAGACTCATTATGAAAGCCTATGCTTTCGGTAAGTTGATTGACTTATGATATAATCGCGTATTGCTCATTCTAATTCCATATTATTGTTTTTGCAAGATAGAATGCCGCTGTGTGTGCGCGGCGCGGCGCATTTTCGTTATAGTAAGGAGTAACAACCGTGTTTTTTCTTGGAATTCTACGAACAGAGTTGCCATTGTTAACAAATGCTGCACGCGCGTCAGTGCCGCGCAGTATGCAGCCTTCTTGCCTGTATAACGCCAGGAAGAAGCGGATAAATGTGAATATTATGCTTGTGTAACATATTATAAATTGAAACATAATATTTCTGACACACTCATTATTACAATGCCGAACGAAGGGCACTAATTACGCTAATTATGCTCGTCTCAGATGAGAAGTCAATAGCATTGGAAGAACAACCTCTCATATTGATGGATTCTACTGATGATTGTCAAGAGGGTTACCCACAGATATGGATCGAGGATCAAGAGGTAGAATTGATTTGTGGGGATAGATTTGTAGTGGTATATTCCTAGTCAAGTCTGCTGTCTAGAGTTGGTAAAAGCAGGATCAAAAGTGCGTTGGCACTTGGCGCGCTGTAAATACGGAATGCGGTCAATGTTTTATTGGAAAATATTTCAGGTCGAGGACACAGTGAAGTCAAATTCCTTCCAGCGGAAACATTCCTCTCGTCGAGCGTCCAGGAAGAAATCTCGGCAAATGTCAGTTGACGCCAATCAGTCTGGAAATGATGCTGAAGAAATCGAAGAGAAGTCGCCAGAGGAAGATCCTAACCCCAACTCAGAGATTTCTAAAATACAGGTACAGAACAATGTATTGAGTTTTGGTGTTTCTCTCAGGCCCTGGCAGTGCTTATCCTTTGACCTTCATCTTTTGATATTATACTGAGTCAGCATCATTCGAGTTATGGAAGCAAATTATGAATGAACAAAGACTTCATTGTAAGGTAGATTAACCTGGACTGGATACACAAAACGATCTGTTCTCCGACATTTCACTTACTATTCTGTATGCTGTATGCTGTACGTAATTCCATCTAAGAAACATCTCGACTCTGATTGGAAGTTCTTTGTTCGAACCCTACATACTCTAGATACCCTTCATACTCTAGATACCCTTCATTATTTTATGAATGAACTCTAATTCCTCAAAGTGCGTCGTACGACCATATGATTTAGATTTTCATTCATGCCAGTTTTTGTAGTTTCCTCTGACCTCTGATCCCTGTGTGAGTTATATTCTACACTCAGCTATCATCTTATTCATATCGATTATAGTTCACGGTGTGATACCTGTGTATCATTAATTCATACCTTATTTCAGAATCACCTGTACAACGAATCACTACGACGAAAAACACAGAGCACGAAGAACGTCGGTCAGATAAAGGAACAAGAAGCGCACCTGAAGAACATCTTGTTGGAGCAGGAAAAGGTGATATCCGCACTCAACTCTGCCGTAACAACTGCTGAGAGTATAAGTCCACAGAACAGCGTGAAGGATGTATCCCAGACAAAATTGAAGGAGGCACTAGCCGAGAAACAAACACAGATCTGGGAGCTTGAGGAAAATCGAAATAAGGACCTTGAGTTAGTCACTAATCTGACCAAGTCTAACAAGTCTCTTGAGGCAAAGTTGAAGGATTTGGAGGAAAAGTTCAAGCAACACAAACAGACGACAAAACGTGAACTGGAAATGGAGAAGAGAGAGAAGAGAGAACTTGAGAAGGAGTTGGAGAGGGAGAGAGGGATGAAAGCGGAGGGGGGAGTGGAGGATCGGACGGAGTCTCAACTTGAGAACAAGGTGAATGAGTTGAGGATGCAGGTTGACAAGGATCAAGAGATCATCGATATTTCTACTACTCGTAACTCTGAACTGAAAGACGAGATCAAACAACTGAAGGCTGCTCTTTTGGAAGCAAACTTTGGTGCCAAGGAGAACAACGAAATTGAGATAGATGGCATGCAGAAGAGTGCTCTCTCTGACAACATGTCAATCAATGATTTCAACGAGTGGTCAAAGAATCTGGATGACCTTAAGAAGCGTAATGACCAGCTTCTATTCCGTAATAAACAGCTGGGTGCTGAGAACATCAAACTGAAAGAGACTGTGGATGCCAATGCTGCGGCTGTGATTCTGGTAGAAGACCTCAAAACTGATATCGAGAGCCTGCAGGAATCTAATGAAGAGATGGCGATATCACTCAAGGCTAAGGATGCCGAGATAGCTGGACTGACAGTCAGGATCAACGGAAGTCAGGACAATGAGGGTTCATTCGACGAGTATCAGGAGAAGTACTACGATCTGTACGAGAAAAACCAGCGTCTGGAATCCGTGATGTCAGGTACGATTGAGAAGCTGAGGTCTAAACTGGGAGTTTTAGAGGAGGAGAAAGTTCAACTGCAAAACACGATAAACGGACTAAATACCAGTCTAGATGGGAAGAAGCGACAGCTGAAGGAGTTTGATTACATGAAGAACAGGGTTGAGATGATGGAAATGGAGCATTCCCACCTCAAAGAGTTCTCTGCTCAGCTCATAGAAGAGAATAAGGGACTCGAGGGCATGGCTAAAGCTGTGGAGGAGAAAGACTCTCAGATAACCGAGATGTCAGCTGAACTGTTTGAACTCCGTGGATTAGAAAAGGTGAACTGCGGTATCCAAGTTGACGATCCCCGGATAGAGGATCTAGAATCCAAATTAGAGGAGGCCCTGGAGAAAGTTGAGAGCAGGAGTGCTGTGATCGCAAGTCTCAACGGAAAAGTGGCTCAGAAGGAAGAGGAGAACCACAACTTGAAGGGAATGACATCTGATTTCGAAACTACCAATGAGTTACTGAACACTGAGATTGATCGTTTGAAGAAAAACAATGCCTCGCTAGAGAGCAAAATAACCAAGAAAGCAGAGGAAATGGCCAGTTTCAAAATGATCATAGATGCTCTTAATGAACAGATAGCTGATGCTAGGAGTGAATGTTCGGAGAGGAAATGTGCAAGTGCGATCAAGCTAATAGAGGAGCAAGAGCAAAGAGAGGCCGAGATCAAGGCACTTCTAGATGACTCTCAGATAGACTCCAACAAGCAAGCTAGCATTACAGCAGAACTATTGGCTCTACAGAGGAAACATGATAAATTGGAGGATGATTTCAGTGTACTTGAAGCAGACAAGAGTGATGCTGATGATACGATCAGGTCTCAGGAAAAGTCGCTGAAAGATAAAGAGGAGAAGATATCAGAACTTCTGAATCTGAACAACTCTCTAAGAGACGAAGTTGATAGAAGTAATGATAAAGTATCCTCCATTACATCGAAACGAGATGAACTTGCCAATGAACTGAAGGATGCCAAACTCAAGAATGCAGATATTGAAATGGAGTATAACCAGGTTCAGGAGGACCTCGCCTCATTCAAGAGGAAAACCAAACATGCCAACGAGCAATCTGAATCCCTTAAGGATCTGAACGAAGCTCTCACTGCCCAACTTCGTGAACTTCAAACAAATGATTGCTCTGAAGGAAAGTGTGCTGCGTCTATGGATCTCAAGAAGGAGCTCGACACGAAGGAGAAGGAAAGGATTGAGTTACAAAAGAAGGTAGAAGACTTATCCACTCAGCGCTCAGATCTCCAGAATGTCATCATCAAGTCTAAGAACGACTTGGCTGAGAGCCAGATCGACTACCAGGAGATGGAGGCAAGTTACATCGAGGCCAAGGAACAAGTTGAATCATTCAAGGCACAACTCCGCTCTCTGCAACGGAAAATCGACCCCAAGAAGCGGAATGATCACATTGATAATTTGGAGAACCAAGTTGAGATGTATCAAGCAGAGGTGGCCAGTCTCAAGTCTGTAACTAGGAACCTGGAGGATGAGGTCGAGAGGATGTCCATTGCAGAAGTGGACAACACTGACCTTGTCCAGGATTTGAACGAGAAGAATTGCTCTCTTGACAGACAACTTGGCGACGCTAAGGGTGAGATATACGATCTCGAACAGCAACTGGAGAAGTTCAAAGAGAGTCTGAGAGACAGTCAGAAAGAGAGTGCCACAGTGGACATGTATCTTAGTGAGAGACAGATGCTCAAGGACACCATCACCGGATTGCAAGCGGAGGTGGATGCTCTGAGGAAGGAAAACGACGAGTCCCAGTCTGCTCTGAGTACTGTTAAAGAGGAGTTGTCGATAGTGAAGGGTGTTCGTGATATTCAGACTCGGGGAACTGCGTCAAACATGCAGAACTCGATGAAGCTGAAGAAAGTGAATGATGAGTATGTGGAGGAAATTTCATGTTTAAAGGAGGAGCTGCAGAAGAAATCGGACGAGTGCACGAGACAAGTTGAGATCATAGAACGACACAAGTCCAAGACGAGAGAGCTGGAGTTGGAGGTGAGGGACATGAAGAATCAGATGAACGGATCGCTTGATTCGAGTAACCTTTCCCTCTCCTTGAGAAATGGAGATGATGCCAAGCACGCCAAACTTGAGGAACTCAATACCACGATCTCAGACTTATCTGCGACTGTCAAGAGTCTGACCCAAGAAAACAGGGAACTTGAGACCTCCATCTCAGAGATGAATGATGAGGAGACAATCCGGCAGAACAAGATAGCCGAGCTGGAGGCTCACTTCCAACAGGAGGTTGAGCAACTCCATGACGAGTACAAATCCAAGATTTGTGGTCAGACGGAGGAGATCAAGAAGTGGATCAACCAGAACAAGATACTAAGTGAGGAGATCCTCATGCTGGAACAGGAAAAGGAGGAATTGGAGAAAGTGTCCATTAGGCGTAGGAGTGGGGGTCCCGAGCAGGCTGATATCCAGAACGCGTTGCATGAGGTGACCAGTGAGCTCGATTACCAGAGTAGGATGACACAGGATTCCATGGCACAGTTTGAGCAGGCCAGACTTCAGATAGAAAATTTGGAGAGTGAGATATCGACCTACAAGAAGCGGTGTAGTGCAGCTGAGAAACAGATAGATGAAGTGTCTCGGAATATCCTGAGCAAAGACAGGACTATCGATGAGTATAAGCAACGGCTAGAGGATCTCAAAACAGCGGATGAGAACAAGCGGACTGAAATCCGACTCCTGAATAAAATGGTGAAGGAGTACTCTGACAAAATCCTCGAATCGGAACACGACTATGCGGAGCTAAAGAGCAAGTACACGGAAAAACAGAGCCTTCTCGATGACCTACAGAAAGAGATAGTTTCTCTGAGAAGTCAAAGAGACGAATACGAGAATGTCATTGTTGCTCTTGAGTCCGCTAATGCGTCTGACACAGTCGATAACTCCGCCAAATCGAGGAGAATAAACGAGCTGCAGGGCTTGTTGACGGAAGCTGAAACTGCCGTCCAACAGAAATCTTCAGAACTGGAGAGGATCAGAGTGGAGACAGAGCAGTTGCAGGAGGAGAACGACCAACTTCTGGAGGAGATCAAGAGTTATCAGGATGAATGGAGGAAACTCACATCCCTCCTGAGTAATGTTAACCACACCAACCATGCCAACATGGACTCGTGTAAACGTCTGGAGAATAAAATGGATGACATCGAGTTCAAGGTGTCTGAAACCAATGTTCACATTGATATCTGCCAAGGAGACATGTTCTCTAAGACTGAGGCGCTGGTCAGAGAGAATTCGCTCCTGGAACAGAAAATATCCGAGAAGAGCCAGAGTTTGGAGCAAAGTGAGAAGTATCTGCGAGAATCGCACGAGAATATCGACCTGTTACAGGCTGCCATGGCAGATTTACAGGATAAAGTAGATCAGCTACAGGGTAACAAACCGAAGCATGCTGAAAAGTCTGGTGAGAGTCAATCCACTGCTGATCTTGTTAGGAAGATTAACACACTGAACAGCCAGCTTGCAGAAAAGGAGAATCTACTGTCAGAAGCCCGAGCTGAGCGAGCCAGTGACGATTCAGCTTTCAAAGTAAGTTTGGACACTATCGTGAGGAGCTATGAGGATAAATTAGCAGATTTGATCAGGGAATCAGAGCTGAAAGAGGAAGAGTTACAGCGATTGCATGCGCAGTTACAGGGTGGCGTTAGGTAGCCTCCTGGCATATAGACTTTGTGTCTGCTATTCACGCTGTGTACAAGTGTATGTGTGTGTGTGCGTGCCGGGTCTAGGGCTGCGTTATGATGGAAGAGTTGCACTAACCAAGAGTGAGAGTGGAGAGAGACAATTTCAGACTTTTATATGATATCGTGTGATGACGTGTAAAAATCACCTTTTAATTTCATCCGAGTTATATATATTGATGTTTCGACAAAGTTTTATAATTTGAGACACAGCTTGTTTTTGAGCAATGACCGATACCATTACCAATTAAATGTTTGTTTGACAATTTAATTTCTGTCTATTCAATCAGTTTGACTGAGAAGAAGCATGTATTTGATTGAATTTGATTTTATGAGTATTTCTGACTGACTGAACGTTGATCATTTTGTGCTTAGGATCACTGAATAGTTATCAGGTGTCAAATTATTTTTAGAGTTCATCCTCTTCGAGTTCAGATAAAGTCTCAAAGATTTTTAAGTATTTAACCTTTGAGAAAAATTTCCTCCGAAAATCATTTGAAATTTTTAATACCTTTTTACTATGGAAACGGATATTCCAGCCTCCTTTTGAATCCACTCAGAAGTCTTACTTTTCCGCGAAACACGTTTCCCAACACGAGACCTAAAAATGCCTAGAAAACCTAGATTATGAGAGTGATTTCCCTATTAAAGCTTTCAAATCGTTTGAAGAAGTGTTTTAAGTAGATCTGTTGAGACAAATTGTATATAAGTGTATGATGTTGAATTAAAAACATGATCCTTCTTCAGCTTTAAATTTTACCGAGTTGAAAGAGCGTTTCATTGCTGCATACATCAATTCTCCATGTACACCTCCGAATCGAAATTACCAAATTGTGGTCCGTGCGCGGCGTCTAGGGCGCAGTCACGTGACCAGGCAAAATGCATAATGTTTTGAGATTTTGTTATGAAAATGTCGTTCGGACTTCGCGCCAGAAAATAAGCTCCAAATGTGACAGGTGTCAATGACGTACAGGTGACTATAGTGTTTCCTTCCAAATTGGCTATGGAATAAATTACATCGTGATGCAAATCAGATTAGCTGCAATTAACAATCAGTGTCAGATACTATTCTGTACCGGTCAATACCCTCAATACTCAAAATCTGTCACAGGTACTTGAAATATGAACCATCTCGAATATCATTCGAAAGTCTAATATCTAATGAGGTGTATGGGTATAATGCAAATATAACATCCTGGATTCAAGAAATTGGCATTAGCTTGTCAGCCAATTATCACGTTGAATTGTTATGTTTGGATTCGAATAAAAACACGAAGATTTGCAAATACTTCATCAAACATCAAAGTTATTTAAATATAACAGATTATAATTGTAATTCAAAGAAGAAGACGCCAATCACAACCGCTTTATATGAGAATCGAAGCCATTCTGAGATCACGAATAGGTTTTGACTCACATTCCTTTTAAATCAAAAGTGTTTACAAAACAAAACTTAGCAATTTCGGGCAAAAGCGAAAGAAATTCCTGCATGATATTCCATTCGGCTGATATCATTAGGCTGATATCATGCTCAAAATCACCCACCCAAAATCATTTGAATTGATGCAGGTTTTACTACAAACTATGACAATCCAAACTTTATCAC
The DNA here is from genome assembly GCA_946803715.1 of Beroe ovata. Classification (NCBI taxonomy): domain Eukaryota; kingdom Metazoa; phylum Ctenophora; class Nuda; order Beroida; family Beroidae; genus Beroe; species Beroe ovata. The sequence continues at coordinate 438,758 of CAMPET010000021.1, read as the reverse complement.
TTTCCCAACGAAAGTCGCATAGCACAGCTTTTTCTAACAAATACACAGGAAAATCAGTACATCTACTCGCAGTACATCTACTCGCAACACATCTACCTACTGGCAGCTCAGTACACCAAAAACAGCAAAATTCAGCAGTTAGTTTACAGTTATTACACTGATTCACTTGAATCACTCTGTTACATATCCTAACTTACGATTTCGTAGACTTGAATTTTATCACACGGAATAAGCAACCGACTAATCCTCCACGTCACGTTGCTAAGCAACAATCACTACCGACCACAGCAACATTCCTATTCTACAAATAGACACAGCGACTACACCTCATTATTAAGACTAAACGAGTCCCCGTTGGGTGAGACCCTCGAAACGTTTGAAGGTGTAGTTCATGAAAACCCAGTCTTTGGAGCTGCTGGTGGCTTCGCTTGTTAGCGGCGCTTTGATATCTATCTCTGGGAATTCGTCAAAGTTCGACGTGTCGTCGATAGACTTTACTCTGATGATTATGGCCGGGGGCCGGTCCCGGATGTAGTCCCAGTCTGAGCCCTGGAGGAAGTGATGGCCCTTTATCTCCTCCACGCCGTTCTTACCCAGTCTCTCGTCAACGTTACACACAAGCCGGGATATCAGGGATCGGGCATTGTTCGAGATCGGGATTTCGGGCGGGAATATGAGGTTCTCTTTCCAGGTCATTACCTTGCGGTACGTGTCTTGTGGGTTTTCCGAGCAGAAGGGCGGGTAGCCTGGTGATAGGAGGTTAATTAGCGCTACATGACACCTGATAATGAAGGGTTAAATTAGTCTAATTAACGTGTGTGCACGGGGGAATCCTGCAAAATTGCCCTGAGGGATGAAAACGGAGAAGTTGGTGTGATTGAATCACAAAAGCGGTGTCAAGTTTCACTTTTGGGTTTGATCATTGATTATCTACACAGAAATGTGAGTGACCGTTTGGATAGACTTCGTCATGAAATGTACAATACGACAGTTCCATACAGTAGGCAGTAGGTCCTTACTGTGTGTTGAAACTTGTGTGAACAACATGCAATATCCCCCAATATACAGTATCAAGCTTATTGCACCTTGACTGGCCGCTATTATCATACTTCTAGTAGTACATGGTGAAGATTGGCCATACACAAACAATAAACATCAAAGATACACAAACAATTACACACAGACACGCATACGCACAAAGATACACACATACACAAACACACATCTCACACATTTGTATCTCATGCAGCAGAGAGGCCACTTTCTCAGAAATGGTCCAAGAATGAGGTGATATATTTTGCTTACACTTTGTATAGAGTTACATCATATGCTTACCATCTGCATTTTGCAGACTGTACAGTGTACAACGTACCTAACTGAGTTCGCATAAGAATGTGCGACATGATTACAGGTAGTTATTCTATATGTACAGGTTGTATAGCTGTTCCGAGTACAGTGCACCGGCTAACGGTATAATGTATACAATGTATAATGTATAATGTATACATTGTAGTGTATAATATATACCATGATGTGTAGGTCACACTGGCTGAAGGTATAATGTATACACTATACATTGTAGTGTGTATATATATATATATACCATGATGTATGTATAGGTCACACTCACCGATGAGCATCTCATACATGATGACACCCAGGCTCCAGTAGTCGCACATCCCCGTGTACCCCTTGTGCAGGAATATCTCGGGTGCTATGTAGTCGGGAGTTCCGACTGTGCTGTACGCTAACTGCAAGAGAGGGGGTGTTTTATACGCGGGAAATGAAAAATGTGTGTCAATTTACGATGCTTTGGTAGGGATTGGTGTCACTTGTGACTTTCCAGAGTATAAAAGTATAAAGTGGTGTCAGGGCACAAAGTGGTGTCAGAGTATAAAGTGGTGTCAGAGTATAAAGTAGTGTCAGAGTACAAAGTGGTGTCAGAGTATAAAGTGGTGTCAGAGTACANATGAAAACCCAGTCTTTGGAGCTGCTGGTGGCTTCGCTTGTTAGCGGCGCTTTGATATCTATCTCTGGGAATTCGTCAAAGTTCGACGTGTCGTCGATAGACTTTACTCTGATGATTATGGCCGGGGGCCGGTCCCGGATGTAGTCCCAGTCTGAGCCCTGGAGGAAGTGATGGCCCTTTATCTCCTCCACGCCGTTCTTACCCAGNTCCCGGCCCCGGCCCCGGCCAAATTTCGTCCCCGGTCGACCCATGCTTTTAAATCAAAAGTGTTGACAAAACAAAACCTAGCATTTTCGGGCAAAAGCGAAAGAAGTTCCTGCATGATATTCCATTCGACTGATATCATTAGGCTGATATCATGCTCAAAAAAATCCACCCAAAATCATTTGAATTGATGCAGGTTTTTCTACTATGACAGCTCCAAACTTTATCACTTTCCCAACGAAAGTTGCATAGCACAGCTTATTCTAACAAATACACAGGAAAATCAGTACATCTACTCGCAGCGTAGTACACAACTTACTACTGGCAGCTTAGTACACCAAAAACAGCAAAATTCAGTAGTTAGTTTACAGTAATTACACTGATTCACTTGAATCGCTCTGTTACAGATCCTAACTTACGATTTCGTAGACTTGAATTTTATCACACGGAATAAGCAACCAAATTATCCTCCACGCCACGTTGTTAAGCAACAATCACTACCCACCACAGCAACATTCCTACTCTACAAATAGACACAGCGACTACACATCATTATTAAGACTAAACGAGTCCCCGTTGGGTAAGACCCTCGAAACGTTTGAAGGTGTAGTTCATGAAAACCCAGTCTTTGGAGCTGCTGGTGGCTTCGCTTGTTAGCGGCGCTTTGATATCTATCTCTGGGAATTCGTCAAAGTTCGACGTGTCGTCGATAGACTTTACTCTGATGATTATGGCCGGGGGCCGGTCCCGGATGTAGTCCCAGTCTGAGCCCTGGAGGAAGTGATGGCCCTTTATCTCCTCCACGCCGTTCTTACCCAGTCTCTCGTCAACGTTACACACAAGCCGGGATATTAGGGATCGGGCATTGTTCGAGATCGGGATTTCGGGCGGGAATATGAGGTTTTCTTTCCAAGTCATAACCTTGCGGTACGTGTCTTGCGGGTTTTCCGAGCAGAAGGGCGGGTAACCTGGTAATAGGAGGTTAATTAGTGTTACATGACACCTGGTAATGAGGGGTTAAATTATTCTAATTGGCGTGTGTGCACAGGGGAATCCTGCAAAATTGCCCTGAGGGATGAAAACGGAGAAATTGGTGTGATTGAATCACAAAAGGGGTGTCAAGTTTCACTTTTGGGTTTGATGTCATTTACACAGAAATGTGAGTGACCGTTTGGATAGACTTCGTCATGAAATGTACATTACGACAGTTCCATACAGTAGGCAGTAGGTCCTTACTGTGTGTTGAAACTTGTGAGAATAACAAGCAATATACAGTATCAAGCTTATTGCACCTTGACTGGCCGCTATTATCATACTTCAAGTAGTACATGGTGAAGATTGACCATACACAAACAATAAACATCAAAGATACACAAACAATTACACACACAGACAAACATACGCACAAAGATACATGCACATTACACAAACACACATCTCACACATTTGTATCTCATGCAGTAGAGAGGCCACTTTCTCAGAAATGTTCCAAGAATGAGGTGATATATTTTGCTAACACTTTGTATAGAGTTACATCATATGCATACCATCATATGCATACCATCATATGCATACCAACTGCATTCTGCAGACTGTACACTGTACACACTGTTCATAACTGAGTATGCATGAAAATGTATGACGAACATCACATGATTAAAGGTAGCTATTCTATATGTACAGGTTATATAGCTGTACAGTGTACAGTTCACCGGCTAACGGTATGTATACAATGTATAGTGTATATATACCATGATGTATAGGTCACACTAACCGATGTATAGTGTATATATACCATGATGTATAGGTCACACTAACCGATGTATAGTGTATACCATGATGTATAGGTCACACTAACCGATGAGCATCTCATACATGATGACACCCAGGCTCCAGTAGTCGCACATCCCCGTGTATCCCTTGTGCAGGAATATCTCGGGTGCTATGTAGTCGGGTGTTCCAACTGTGCTGTACGCTAACTGCAAGAGAGGAGGTGTTTTATACGCGGGCAATGAACAATGTGTGTCAATCTACGATGCTATGTTAGGGATTGGTGTCAGAGTACAAAGTTGTGTCAGAGTATAAAGTGGTGTCGGAGAACGAAGAGAATCCCTGGCGAAATACTGATGCCCGTTTGTATGTGCCTGTTTGTGGCATACCTGTCTGCGGTTTTTCTTCCACGTGGCAGCCCTACTCTTACTATCCATACAATCGTTAGCAGGGTTCGCCTCTTTGGCGTAGTCCTGTAACGAGAGATCCCTGTAGAACTCTGTTCGGTGCGATTTCTTCAGCCCTGTGGCCAGCCTAGAGGGCGAACAGTGAAATTAGGGATACGAATGATAATACAGCCAGGGAATTTGATCGAATAAATGATGCTCTAAGTAGATGCTCTAAATGATGCTCTAAGTAGGTGATCATGCTTCGACAAGCGACGCGCACCCACACACAGGTCTCGCCTCTCACCCAAAGTCTGACAGTTTGATATGACCGCCTGCATCTAGGAGTAGATTGTCTGGTTTGATGTCCCTGTGAATGAAGCCGAGCCTATGTATGGAATCTATAGCCAGGACACACTCCGCCATGTAGAAACGTGTCTCGTCTTCTGATAACGTGTCCTGTACACGTGGAAGGGATAAGTCACTACATTTGTAACACTGGGCAGTGATCACACAGTGTAAAGTGATGTGACATCACGTTACCCGTTTCATGAGCAATGTCATCATATCTCCTCCAGGTAGGTACTCCATAATCAGGTACAAGTTAGTGGAGTCCTGAAACGAGTAGAACATCTTGACAACCCACGGGTTATCAGCCTCGGCCAGCACGTCACGTTCTGCCCGCACGTGCGCAACCTGCTCCTTCTCCAACATGTCCACCTTACGCATGATCTTCATTGCGTAGATGTGACCCGTGTCGATTTTCTGAACGAGCCGAACCTGGCAGGAACAGAGTGAACTATGAGGGTATGGTGGATGAAAGTTGGGGTGGGGGATTGCTTGATGTTTGTGTTAGTATGTGTGAGTGTGTTTGGAAAGCCATTTTGTTTGTGTTAGGAAACGGTTATCTTACACACACTCAGTTACACATTAGTACGGTTGTTTCCCGGCGAATTGTTTACATTACAACAGCTAAACAAAGGGCTACAACAAACAAAATCTCTAATCATTCCACTGGGAGTAAAACAATGAGTGTCATGTGAAAAGAAGCAGGCTATAATAACTCACCTCACCAAAAGCCCCTCTACCGATGACTTTCAGTGACTCGAAATCGTCCACGCCAAGTCGGGAACGTTTGAGACGCAGGAAATCAGTTTCCTTCGTGGACTGTCTCCGTCTCTGATCCTCCCTTTCGTCGTCCAATAACCGCTGTTCTTCCATCTTCTTTTCCAAATTCTTCAGCCTGTGTGCGGGGATGTAACAACAGGTAATCACGATTTTACAACTAAATCTTCGCCGCTCAGTGCACTGCACGTTGCACACACACACACACACAAGATCAGAAAAGCACACGGCTCAACTCCAGTCACCTAAG
>CAMPET010000021.1:406659-432630 GCA_946803715.1 Beroe ovata | reverse complement strand
CACACACACACAGAGAGAGTTGTTGACTCTCACCTGCCGTCCCGCTCGTTATGCATCACCACCAGGTTGTGATAGTAAGTCTCCAAACTGACCCTCGCCTTGGCTGCCTTCTCCCTCGACTGAATGTTGTACTGGTGTGCGGGCTCCATGTACACTGCTGTCATTCCTCGTATACTCTACATCTTCATGACATGCTATAGTCGAGATATAGAGGGTATAGTCGAGATATAGAGGGTATAGTCGAGATATAGTGGGTATAGTCGAGATATAGTGGGTACATAAACACATGTTTAAGTAATGCTTCCTTCGAAATCATAGGAGTTAGAGAGTCAACATACAGAACTTGCTGATCGTATCGACTGTAGAGGCCGGTCAAACTGTGCGATTTTCATTTCATAGCAGAACGCACATTGTAGTATTCTAGTAGAAAAAGTCTGGACACTGTACTGGACACTATTTCAATTAATACATTCTGTACATCTCATCAACACGCTGATAGATCGGGCGGTTTTGATGTATGATGGCCATTCATCTATCTACAAGATAGACTTGACGTAGTTATGAAGTTAGGTATCATGAATAATCTGACCAAAATTAATCTGCTATAAATTGTCGATGTTAAGTATTCCATTCAAGTCACTAAATATTTTCTGCTGGACATTTTGCAGAATCCCATTGAATACTGCATTCCACTCGGCTAAATTCCTTTTGACGAAAATTTTCCGAAGCTGTTTCAAACTCTTCTCAACGAAGCTAATATTCCCATACTTTATCAAACCACTGAAATAAGTGTCCACTTTATCAACATCTATCTGCATTGGCTCCACACTGTTTGCCCAGGATTTCAATATGTCAAGTATCTGCTCCTGATCCTTACACCCCAAGAACTCGGGCACTTCACTCTGATACAAAGTGTGCATCTCCCTCTTATCGTGAGATTTCACTAGCTTCTTACTCCCTGTGACTCCCTCTGAAACCGGTGTATGTCTTGCTGACGACTGGAGTTTGCTCATCTGTACTCCAACCCCCCTGATATCAGATGGTGTCAGCGTCATGCTTGACACCAGTGACATCACTTTGCTGTGCATGACACCACCACTATTCGATGCTTTCATCAAGTTGAGAGACTTGCTGATGTTATCACAGATTCCATGCCCCATATACTTTATAGGGTCCTTTGCAGCGTTTTCACATCGTTCCTTCAGCTTAAGTGTAATCAATGATCCAACTACCTTTTCATTCACCATTCTCTTCTCCAATTCGTTACAAAGGTTCAACAAGAACTGGTCAAGTTCTTTGATAGTCTCAACTCTGATACCGTAATTAATCTCCACGGAGATGCTCTTTCGCTCGTGTTTGATAACAAGTTCCCTGTCATCCTCCCCACGGCAGAATCTGAATATTGTTTCACCTGTCTTAGGGCCTACAAGATCAGATAACTGAGCCTTCGTTAGTTTTAACAAGTCACCACAAGTCTGAAGACCCTGTACAGATAGTTTTTGAGCAGTGGAGTACCCTATCCCAGGTAGATCGTCGATTGGCTGGCCTGTCAGATATTCTGATATCTTCTCCCTCTCCACACATATAAACTGCCCATTTGGTTTTCCTTTCCGAGTTGCCATGCGAGCAACCAGCTTATTTGGCCCTATGCCAGCAGACACAGTACAACCAATGGAGCTGACAATATCAGTTCTCAGCTCATTCACAAAGTTATCAACATTTTCTTCGTCAGAAGAATCGACAAGTTCCATGATATCAATGAACGCTTCGTCACAACTCACAACCTCCACAAAGGGTGTTTTCTCAACTAAAATCCTGTAAAACTCTCTACTTGCTTTCTGGTACTCTTCAAACTCATAAGGGACAGTCACCAATTCAGGACAGAGTTTCCTAGCCCTGCCCATGAACATGCCATTCCTCACACCAAACTTCCTAGCCTCGTAACTACAACTGGATATCTCGGCATAGGAGTCAGTGTTATCAGTAGATTTGGCATGAGTTACACACACTGGCAATCCTCTAAGCTGAGGTCTGCTTCGCAAAGATATGGACACAAAGAAACAGTCGATATCAATGTGAACAATAAGTGAGTTAGTGACTGCTCTGTTCTCTGGTGTGTACATGGGATGGTACTGCTGCTGGAACTCTGAGACTGTGCTCCTAAGCTCTGACACCGATGTGGACAGGTGATGGAGTCGAGAGTTGCTGTAAAACTCGTCGACAAAGTCCGAACTCGTTGTTTTGGGGATCACTGTCTTGCCCTTGCCTGGAGCAGCACTATTTGGCTGTTTCTCAAGAATCATGTCCCTGATGTTCTCGGAGTTCCGGAATAAAACGTACTTAGCCTCTGATAACTTGGACTGGGAGAGGTCACAATCTACAATCCATTGAGGCGTGACAATTAATTCATTTTTCCACAGTTTCACCTTGAAATCAGGTAGATTAGTGGCGACAATGTGAGTCACATCAGACTTTTTGTAAAACATCTGATATGATCCACCCCCTCTTAGAATCATTTCCTTCAAAACAGAGGCTGGAGGGTCTGTGAAGCCGGTGATGTAAACTGAGACTCCCCTGAAGCAGTGTGAGGATACTCTCTTTTCGTTGTCTAACAAGTGACACTGGTTTTGGTTCTGTTCTGTCAACTTCTTCCTTTTGAGATCCATGTACTCTTTGTGACTCCCCATCTTCTGCAATCTAGACCTTACATGAAATTCAACCTTCTTTTAAGAAACAATGATTCCGATCAACGAGACTTCACTCTTCAGAGTGCATTTCTACTGTCCATGTAATGCAATAAAACAAGTTGCTCATCTAGACTATAAAGTTCGATTCTTACAGAATTCTAACAATAACTTAATAATTTAACACTGCATAGTGCGAATATCACAGTAAGGTAAATCACTTGACAACTGGATAATTCCATGCACAGACCAGAAGTTATGGCATGATGATCGTACATTATCAAACAAAGTAAACATGGCAAATCTTTAGACTATTTCATAGTTCATTACCACAAAGCAAGAGACCTCACTCTTTCCCTTGAATAAGAAGCTTACGGTGTGTATAAAACGTCACGTACACAAAACGCACATAACATACATGGAAGCAACACCGTCCCCAGATCTATAGTATGAAGGGTCTCTCTATCCAGAGAGGAAGATGATATAAAAATCTCTTCTGCCCTCCTAAATCTGTGGCTCGTTCATCTCTAGATTAAACACGTTATCGAATGTATCCGCCTCGGGGATGTAGTTTAGATGTCTATCCTTCATGTGATCCTCCTGCCATTTGTAATTACTCCACAGATCATTAACACTGTACCGTGACGGTTCACCTGGACAACAAAAGTTATAACATTGTGAGGGGGGTGTTTACACTTTACACCCGTGGTGGTGATGATTGCAGAGGGTGTTTAATCAGATCAGATGATGGTAGCCCCCACTCACCACCAAGTGCTACCCTCTCCTCATCGGTTAGGAGGACCCTCATCTCTCTGCTGGACCAAGGGGTCCAGACCTCCTCCTGAGCGTATGCCCTCCTGTGAGGGTCCCACCCCTCACTACCCATCACCAGCTTGATGTCCTCTTCAGACTGCTTTTTAGCACGGACTCTCCTGTGACACAGTGGCTCATTGATACCAAGTTGTAACACTTTGTTTCAGCAATCACTAGAATATAAACTACCTTAATAGTTACATTCCATGTCATATCGTGTAATTATGTCTATTACGTCTATTCGCATTAGGTATTCTGGAAAATATTTCCCGATGCGACACCCGTTTGAGCTATATTACAACTATTAGAGGTTTCTATTTTTGGATATTACCTGCGGTCATCCTCAGCCCACAAGAAGGGATAGAGACACTTCTGCAAGTGGAATCTATGAGCAGTGACCTGTACTCTGAGGAAAAGAGATATATACGGATAATGGTTTTCATTGAAATTCACAGCATGAGCAATCAGCAATTTGAGGTGGCGGTATCGTTCCTATGTAATACGGAATTGTCGCATTGTTGGATACTGGACACTTTATGTGCTGTTTCTGACCTGTCCTCGAATCGCAGAAGTAGAGTTTTGTAGTAGCAATATATTGCCAATCCAGAGTAGGCAGAAAATATAAAGTAACCGGGGATGGTTCGTTTGGGGGCATATCTTTTCCAGTGTATCGGACCGTAGCCACCTTTGGGTGGCATGTCCTGTCTCACTGCCACCTTTGATGATGACATGACCTATCAAATATGAGCCAACTAAATGAAAATCTGCAAACTACTTGATCTTGCTTATGCATTCATTGTAGGTATATTCATTGATCCAAAATTCATTGATTCGAAATGAAACAGAAAAGTGAGTACTGAGCAGTTACTAAGATTTTTGGTAATCTAAAATATCTTTCGATGAATATCTGGTTAAAATAGGTAAATTGTTAAAGATAAAAATATCCGAATAAAATTGTCTTAGCATACCTACCTATAATGCAAACCCCTCCATAAAATATAGAATTAATATTCATATGATATGATCGATTTATAGATATCTGGAAAAAAAGAAATCGAGATGAAATTAAACTTTGAGTTTTCGTTGAGAATAATTAATCAATAATAACAAACTAAAAATCATTGAATGAAATATCTACATACATATGAGAAAAGTTTTCGTTCACACTCGAGAATTACAGATGACGTCACAAAAATACTGAGTCAAGAATAGATTAAAAACCATTAAACTGTGGAAAATAAATACTGCGACCATGCAACAGATATGAGATAATCTAATTGGTTTGTTCCTGTTACAGTGGCAATAGTACAAATTATTCCACAATTGAGGAATCGGTTTCTTTGGTCATGCCCATGTGGATGCTAGCAACAGAGCGCCCTGAAGCATCATGAGCTGTTCCTTCAGGCAGCCAGGAAGCACCACGAGGAGTGGAACATGCTACTGTCTTCCCAGTCTTCACAGTTGACATTGAGTAGTTGTACTTCTTGTACACGCTTTTGTTGAAATCTGTCTCAGATGTCCCCATACACTTGTAGTGCTCCTTCAAGCCATCAATCCAACTGTAGCCGACAGAATCAGAAAACTGCTCCTTTTGTCTCCAAAGAACGGATTTTGGTAGAAGGTTATCCCTATCACATGCCTTTCTCAGGACACCTTTTTCAATAGGTCTTCCATTATGGAGTATAAATTTGGGATGCTTCATCTTTACAGGTATTGTCATAGCAATCTCAATCAAATCAGGGTCTAAAAATGGGACCCTTGTTTCAATACTGCTAGCCAACATGGCCTTGTTCGTTCTCAAGCAGTCATAATAATGCAAATCAGCAAGCTTGTCTCTCATTTCCTCATGAAATTCCTCATCATTAGGAGCAAAATGAAAGTACAAGTATCCACCCCAGGCCTCATCAGCCCCCTCCCCAGACATGACCATCTTGAATCCCCAGGATTGTATTTTCTTTGCCATGAGATATTGAGGTGTTGATGATCTTATAGTGGTATCATCAAAAGTTTCTATCTTCTTGATAACCTGTGGGATAACATCTATACCCTCTTGGACAGTGTACTTGAACTCATGATGAATTGAGCCAATATGTTCTGCAACAGCCCTTGCAAATTTGAAATCAGGAGCATCCTCCAAACCTATGGTGAATGTATGAATCTCATGATCTGGACCAAGAATCTTTCTAGCCAATGCTGCTACCAAGGAAGAGTCAAGACCTCCACTGAGCAAAAATCCATTAGGAGAGTCACAAGGAATCATTTTTTCAACTGCTTTATATAATCCATTATAGATCCTGTTATAGACCTCATCCTCTTTCTCAGGGATGTATGGTTGAGGCTGCCAATCCATATGATACCACTGTTTCAATGGTCCCATTTTGGGAGGGCCATAGTAGTACATGCGAGGTGGAAATATTTCTACCCGACTACACACATCCACCAGACATTTCTGTTCACTGGCAACATACAATCTATCATCCTCATCTAGTCCCCAGTACAGAGGAACAATGCCTATGTGATCACGAGTAATGAAAATTTCACCAGTCTTGTTGTTCACAATAATAATTCCAAACATTCCACTCAATTTGCTTGGCAAATCAGTTCCTATCTTTGAAAACAGCTCAGGTATATGCTCACAATCACTTTTCCCAATAGTCTTGATTCCATACTCCAGCTCAAGCTCCTTATGATTATAAATTTCACCATTAGTCATACCAATATATTCATTGAATATAAATGGCTGTCTCCCCTGTTCTGTTCTATCCATAATACTCAAGCGTGTAAAACACAAAAATCCAGGGGTAACTTCTGTACAATAAAAGTCATCTGGACCACGGTGGTTTTGTTTATGTGCATTTTCTATTGCAACCATTCTGTCACAATTATTTCCAAAGCATCCGAAAATGCCACACATGGTTACTCTTTTCCTAGAGATATGAAATAAATGATTTATATCAATCATCAATATTATGATGAAATTGTGAGTAAAGCCTATATGAAGCATAATAAAGTAATGATATATAGAACTCTAGTAACAACCTACGAGCTAGCTAGAAAAATCAACGAAATTAAACTCTTCCAAGGTTTCATATGATTTTAATTAACTGGCTATGCCACAAATCTAAATCTTATCTATAGAGATGTATGGATATACTGCAAACGGCGAAATACTGGATATCAATTTTCTAATCCAAAGATTGACATAAGAGAGGGAAGAGTCTAAACTGCGAATCATCAGCAGTTACCCTACAGATTCGATGTTACCCTACAGATTCGATGTTAGGCACTCTCCTGTCAACTGCAATGTGGATCTCAGTACCAGCAGGTGGCAAGAGAGGTGAGGGGTTTCAGCCCACCTACCCCTCACAGCTTACAACTACAAGGCTGGGCCACCCAGAATTCTGAGCTTCAAAGTTTAGAGAGACAGGGGGATTGGAGATAAGAATCAATGGAGGGGAAGAACTGAATAAATCAAAGTAAAATGAATAGGTTAATAACAACACTGTCCCAAGATACTGTATGGATATTTCCAGTTCAATGCCAAGTGACTTAAACAGTATATATCCACAAGTGAGTAGACTGAGCAGACAGATCCAAATTCCGATTCACAAGGGGGTAATTAATCTTATCACAATGAAATTCTCCGCAACAGGATTTATCAATGGTAGGCAACTTTAAAACAAAAACCATACAAGTTATGTATGGTGGCTCATAACCGCCAACATGTTAACATTTTGAAAATCGCGTTGGATAAAAAATAAATGAAAATTTTTTGGTGAATTTTCTAGTAAATATTTATATTTGTGCATCATTGAGTGGTGATAAATCATTCTAAATCATTAATGACAGTGCATGCAGCTATATAAGTCAAAAAAGCGCACGCGCGCGGCTCAAAGCCGCGCGATTTGCGATCGCGCCGCGCGCCATGCCATAATGACCCTTAGAATCTTCAAATAGTAGTGGATAATATCAATCAATATTTCTTGGACAGATCCCATCACTGAAATATCATGTTCTGTAATCTGAAAAATTTGTCCTTTTGACGCGCCGCGCAGCTCATATTATTCAGCATTTTTCTTCTTCAATAAATAATTCCACTCGAATTTTTATGTCATCACTTATCATTTTATCATGTTTTGTTTCACAACTCTTCACAAATTCCTTGATTCATTTGCTTAATTTGTCACATTGAAATGAAAAATGACGTGAGGTTCTTTGAGCCACCAATTTGCAATAATGTCATCAACATAATATCTTCTAACTTATAGTGTGCAGGAAAAGGTCCTATGAAAATATATCAATGACCCCCTACTGACCCCCTACTACTGAAAAATAAGGTCATAAAGTGATCACCAGGGGGTCAGTAGGGGCCAGGGGGTCAGCAGGGGGTAAGCAGGGGGTCAGTAGGGGGTCATTGATATATTTTCATACGACCCAGAAAAATGATCTTTTGATGACTTTGGTGTTGATGATGAATAACAATTTTGTAGTGAATATTTGTAGTGAATATTTGTAGTGAATATTTGTAGTGAATATTTGTAGTGAATATTTGTAGTGAATTTGTAGTGAATATTGTAGTGAATATTTGTAGTGAATATTTGTAGTGAATATTTCATTGTAGCAGTGAACGATCTTTTGCACAGCATAAGTCACCTGTCATTGTTCTCCAATGTATGGTACTTAATCATGAGATACAAATTATGTTCACACAAATTATGTAATCATACCAAGTTTCTTAGTTTCCTCCTACATGACAGATGAATTGAGATATCACAGCAGATTAATGCTGTGTTCCAAAGCTACAGCAAAAGTTTCATTAGGACACCAGCAGTGTTTAATGACAATCTAAGCCTGTCAGCCATTTTAGTCTTTAGATTCGCTTTACCTCTACTCCCTGCTCTCTACGGTACTAAACATGTGGAGTAAATGATAGAACTATTTCATTGCTAAANTCGCAGCCACTTAGTATTTCCCCTAAAATAATTTGATACGAACGTAGTTCCTCGCCCGTCTGTGGCGGTGCAGGTGCCATTTCGTTGCAAGTTCTCACCTCCAATATCAGAATCTTGCCTTATACTTATAGAAGTTCCACAAGTGGCAAGCTCAAATTGATGATGTGGGGCGTGCATCTGCCTGTTTCTTATGATAGAGCCAATGGCAATAACTAAATAATACCCTTCGAGCATAAGGGCATCAGGGTGAGTTTCTTTCCTATTACTCTCGCTCACCGCCACGGACGGCAGAGGAACTACGTTCATATCAAATTATTTTAGGGGAAATACTAAGTGGCTGCGAAACCCAAACAATTTCAATTGTTTTTGACTATAATATCACTCATTTTCGTGGCAGATAAGTGTATCACCACCTAATTGACTAAGGTGTGGTGTACGAGCAGTTAATCAGCATTCATTTCTCCCTTCGATCATGTCTAGATGTCTTTTGATATCATTCCCCTTCAAAAAGAGGCGTTTACCATTCTTGATATAAATGATAATTGGTTAATTGGCCAATTAACTGATCAGGGGATAATAGATGAACAAAATTATCAACTTAAAAACAAATAGCTCATGCTATGGTATCGTATCCCGTTAAAATAAAACACCTATCTCTCATAGTTTTCGAGATATGTACGATAATTACTTTAATTGGCCAATTAACTAATTAGGTGGTGAAAAATAAAAGAATTTATTGAGTNTTAATAAGTTAAAATTATAGTCATACTCCTTAACTTCAATTCATTATTAGAAGTTGGAGCATCATTGCTATGCAATGTCTTGAGGCAATAGGTCCAACTGAAATTTAACCAAAATTCTTACTTTTCTCTCTGGACAGTGCGCAAGCGTAGTTTATGTGATTTGGCACATGACACACGCGCGCGTCTCATTTTGTGACGTTCACGGAACGCGCGGGAACATTTCCATGGAAATTCAAAAATGCGTTTTTTGTATTTCGAATTTGCTTGGCGGATTTAAGCCATGGCTCAAACCCGCCACGTTAAAATTTTGAATTTTCGAGCAGTTAAATTTAAAAAATCTGACATGAAATATTATCAAAGTTGTTGGCGGTTATGAGCCACCATAGTTATGTCTGTGATTCGAAATTTCATCAAGGAGCTGGCTGCACAGCGCGCGCGGGGTATTCATATTTTTGTCAGCTTCGGCCTTCGATGAAGGCTTGCCTGGCGATGCTAGGCCCAGCTGACGTGAGAATGATTTGCGGCGCGCGCGCAATGAAATTCTCGACAGGGGCTATCATCGACAGCCAAATGAAGGCGCGCGCCGCGCCGCAAAAGAGACGGGGCTAGAGGTCAAATAAAATCTGACAAGTTGCAAGCGCTTGTGGCGCGCGCGAAACCAGGCCGGTGGGGTACGGGTCTATTATATCATTGACATTCGACAAGCATGGCAAACTTATTGTTCCCGCGCTGCGTGACCCAAATACTCCGCGCGCGCTGCGCGTCGCGTCTCCGTGGTTCTACGACTTTTCAGTTCACTGAGTAGAACAGGGGCGCGCAACGTGTGCACACAAACTTATCAATTGATAATATGTAATAGACCCTGTCTGCTGTCGAGAATTTCGTTTCGCGCGCGCGCGGCGCAAACTTATTCTCAGACTTATTCCATATTCGCGGCTTGCATCAGTGGTAATTTGGCATCGTCCGACGTCGCGTCTAGTGAAATATGGGGAAGTAGTGTCTGCGGTACAGCTACAGTCTAGTGCAGAATTTACACAAAATACCTTCAACCTTACACAAACTACCTTACTGTAGACTGTGTGCTCTCGAGCAAAAGTTTTATCTATGTTTTTGGCATAGATAAAACATTGTTAAACTTAATGGGATCGGGAACTTGTAATGATGAATGATGAACATTTGATAAGTGATTGCAAATAAATTACAGATTTCGGATACTCATACAAATAGTAAAAATAAATAAATTAAGCGAACTCGAACAAAACTGATAGCCCCTTTCAAAATCCATATGTAGTTGGGGGTCAGAAGCCATACCAAGCAACAATGAAATATTGAAATGCCGAAAACAGCTAAAAGTTATCTGAAGTTGGACCAAAGTTCGAGTATTATGCTTACGAATTTGAGCTATGTACAGAATAAAAAGTACCTGTCTGACAGTAATGAATTTGCAATCCAGTGAAAGTCCCTGCTGACTCACTAGCTCTAATGGAGGTACTTGTCCTTGTCGGCAGACAGGACTTTGGCAGACGACTTGGCATCGTAGAATAGGTCGGATATTTCCTCGACATCCTCTTTCAGAATGGAGTCACGACCTGAGTGTGGGTAGATAATTGAGTCCCAATTAAATCTCATCCGATAATAAATATCACTCGCAATGGCTACCAGCGCGCTGTTCTAGCAATATCGCATGATCACTAGGGGTAATGAAATCACGTATTGTGATTCCCCAATACCACCAGTGGTAATTTGGTTATCCAAATTAAGATCAATTAAAACGTAGTATTTTAACGTAGTATTCTCCAGAGAACGCTGTGGAAGCAGATACCTACTGTTCACTAGTTCATCAATGCCCATCCTCAGTTTTGCTATAACTGCATGGGATCCTACGCTCCTATTACAATACCCGCGCGTTAGAGTGATCACTGTGCTCATTATGCAGCATACACTCTGTGTTGTCAAAATAGGGGATTAGCGCTATAATAACTGCTATCGGCCACGATAAGATAGAGCAACACACAATGGCGCCTGCTGGTGTTCACCCATTTGTGATAGCAGTTTATGCGGCATGCGCACTGGCCACTGACACACGTATTTCGCTATTCAGTACGACTCTCTAGCCAGAGGTGTTGATTGATCTCAAACCGCGTTCATGTTTTTATCATCCCATATTTTACAGGTGGGTTGGGGAGTTGGATGGGGAGTGAACAATTCATGAGACCGTACCGTTTATCTTGCTGAGTAGATGAGAGGGAGTGAGGAGCTGTACAGCGTATCTGAGGGTTGTCTTGACGCCGATCTCGCCCAGAAGGGTCAGGGAGTCATCATCAACTTGAATACCCTCAGTCTGGGCCCGTATCTTTAGAATCTGATGGGAGAGCGTGCGACCATTAGGCTATGGTCTACAATTTGGGGCTGATTTGAATAACGTGGACACTATAGCCTAGCACAAGGTAACATATTACACAAAATGGTGACCACAAGGGCGTCTCAGTTAAACCCTAATCAAGTAAGGTTAAGGCACTTAGTTACTGATAGAGGAATCATTTCGGTGTGTTGGACGCTGTACCGATGACATAGAATTAACGACAGTCGCGACTGTCCCCACAGATATTTCGAGACTCGCTGAATTATATAAAACGGCATGTTTCTTGTGTAACTGATAATTGAAGTGCTGAAAAACATGCGTTTCCGGGTGGCACCTCAGACAGCAATCACGACACTATAGATCTGCTAGGACACGGTATAACAGTGCAATCAAAGTCGTATCATGACACTATAGGGTTGAACATATCGTACAGATGTCATCAGCTGTACAGATGTAATATGGAATGCCATATATCGCACAATTTCTATAGGAGATTCCACTCACCAAATGCTTTTCATCCTCGGTTTAGTGTTATGTTCAGTATCGAGTATTACTAGTAGTAGTAGTGACAATCTCAACACACACACTAACCTGTATCATTTCTTCCTGCACGTAGGGCGTGGTCCTGATGATCATGATCCGATCCAGCAGATCAAGTGGCATACCGTGAGGTGACACGATGTCATCTGAACCTCTGAAAATGTGACATTCCGTTACGAACGACATTATCTAAGACAATGACACCCAAACCCCTAAAATTTCGCTCCTCCGACAGCTCTACCAGGGTAAGCACCTGAAACACTCTTTCTACAAACATAAAAGCTGAGAATTGATCTAGTTTAAGCACAAGGTGTTAGGATTTCTCCTAACAGTCCTTAGTGATAACTGTTGTCATTTGTGGCAGCTTCCTTTCCTTTGTTATTAAACTCAGCCTCACAACTCGGCAAGTCATTCGTCAAATGAGTCAGATCGATATTCGGATCATTATGAGCTCTGTTTTCTTTGCCTTGCTAAGGAAAACTTCAAGCTGCTAAATTCATCATTAGCGATGTACACTATAGTTACTATGTATTAAAAAAGGACTTCGTTCGTTTTCGGCTCCCTCTAACCTTGAACTGTACCATGTAATTATCTATCGCCACCGTGATTGACAATGTGATACACAGTTTCTAAAGTACAATCATTGACGTGTTCATTGTTCAATAAAAGTGTTCAGCTTGATAACTACATTCTTGCCATTGCTCCTGAGTGACCATTTACTTTTTGTGTTTATCGTAGGATTGACGCGTAATCACTATGGCATAGTTATTATGCGTTAGGCTCTATTTGAGCTAACTTAATCACTATGGCATAGCGATTAAATAAAAGCTCGACCATAATAACTATGCCATAGTGAAGTTGATCATATTGTGTTAGCTATGGCGTGTAAGGAACGGTCATTGATAGATTGCGACACCATTCTGTTTTTGGGGTCACAGAACTCCCTAGAACACACGATTTTCATATTGAAATGAGCTCTCTTAGAATAGTTCCCTACTTTAGTAGTTCTCGTAGAATCGTATTCCATGAATGGAGACAGTTTGCAGTGTTCGTACTACGCATCAGTCTTGTCAGCTCCCTGTCACAACTCCACTTTTCTAAGCGGGGCTTGAATTCCTCGTTTACTTAATAGCTACAGCAGTTCTCTCATCCCGGAATCTCACACAGAAACACCCTCATAATCAACACCGTCATCGATTAGGAGGGGAACTACTGCTTGTCATTTGTGACCACACCTCATTCTTTTATTCATATATTCTCAAAGACTTGTTGCCGTAGGGATATAAGCCTATAGTTGATGGGAATTTATCATTGTCGTACAAATGAGAGTAGCGTTGTTTTTCGCAGCTCTCATTGTGAAAAACATACAAATAGGTGTGCGAGAGGGCTCATTCGTATTCATTAGACCCAATTTCTCGAACAAGACAACAATTAAACTACTCCAAGACCTAGAATTTAGGGTCAATCTAGTATTTCCCAGGGAGACAGTATCTCTCCCTTGCGGGTCGCAGTATGCGAGGGGAGGGGCGAGGGCAAAACCGATCGATAGTCACTATGATCATGGAAACCTTTACGATGACCCAATTTGGAGTGAATGATGGGCAATAATTGCCGACAACCGATGTGGTTACTGTGTTAGGGGGACATGAGATCATAAGCTGTGGTGTTTGCAGTCATCTTTGCCCGCGAATTTGCCCAATTCATTGTTATAGGAAGAGTGCGCAAACAAATTAGCATATCGATAATGATAGCATAAAATGAGCATTAGTGCACTTGCAACCCTCTTATGTAATGGACCCCTCTACCCACACCTCTGTGTGTGTGTGTGTGTGTGTGTGTGTGTGTGGGCCGCATATGCTACTCGCATAAGGCATAGTATTTCTATGGGCTTATGACAGGGCGAGCAGCAATGACGAGAAGCGTGTGCTGTTTGCCAGCTAATTGCGACACCCGCAAACACTGCTATTGCGATCTGCACGCCGACCATTGCCCCCGCCCCTAACTTTGCCTGGAACTCCAGGTAGCTGGAGGCTGACGCCTCCCCTCCCATGACGTATTTCATTGCACCCTCTTATGTTATAAACTCCTGCTGATTTTTCATCGTGGTAAACTTTGAGAAGCATTCATTGCGATGGTTTTGTTTCACGCTCAGAACAAGAGTGTATTCGTGCCAACAGATGCGCAGAAGTCAGGCATGACTAACTACTCTTTACATGTCTAATTAAATTGTACCCCCATCTAAGTTCAGTACAAAAGTAGGCCTCGTCCGAGTTTATATTTGGCTTTACTGTATGGTCTTGTTTAATCTATCCTATGTCCAGTGTTTGGACCTTTAGAAGGTGGTTTGAGCAATGAGCATGTTTTGTTGGCAAATCATCTTAAACATTAATGCTTCCAGTAAACGGGTGTTAATTTTTTGCCTCTCAGAATAAAGATACCTGGATATCATAATTTGATGGTAAGTTTGTAACATACGCAGTTCAATGTAACTCACTTGATGGTACAGTGACCTCTGTTGGTGGCAAATATGACAATGGGAGAGATCGTACTCTCTAGAGCTTGGTGAAGGTAAGTGAAGCACTCCAGATCTAACATGTGCACCTGAGGGTGGCGTCATTATGACCAGAAACAGGTGGCCACATAAGACTATAAGAAGTGTGGTGGCAAATTTTACGTTTTTGTAGCACCGTGTCAAGGTTAGTGAATCGCTAATAGTGATGACGTAGTGCCATGGAGTCATGTGATGTCAAGAGGCATTTTAGTGGCAGGCAGGAATGAAGTGTCAAGATGAAGTATGGTGTCAGCCAGCAATTTTGTGTCAATGAGCTGTGTGGTGTCATCCAAACTGTGGTGTTAATGAGGATTATGATTCTATACCTCGTCTATGAATAGCACACCAGGAACCAGCTCAGCGATGCCTTGATCGATGTATTTGTTAACCACTTTGTTGATTTCTTTTCTTAGCTTGTCTGTGATTTCCGTTTTCTTCTGCTTGGCGAACTGTCCCATCACACTCATGATATCCTGTCCACCTTGAGGACGTGCGTTTGCCACGTCCAGATCGTGCAATGTCACATCCTGGACAATTTCTTTCTTCTTATGTACGTCCCCTGGTGGATAAATGTACCGTAAATCATATTGATCATAACAGTGTGTACAGGACCTGTACTACAGGTCTTAGTTTTCCAGTACAAATCACATTCAGTTGCAATGAATACGACTCAACATGTGTTAATAAGAAAGAGGAGTCTTACATTCTAGCACAGACTCACTGGAGCATAAAAAAGGGGTCACAGTAAATATTTCATGATTTACTTAGTCCAGTAACTTATAGAAGTGTTCGAATAGAATTCAGCTTTATATTAGTCGCATAAATTTAACTTTTGCTCTTTGAATTTTGCCGTTTCGTCAGAGTTACGCTTGTTGTATGTATTAAGAGCATCGCCCCTATTACAAAAGCGACGCTCTAAAAATCAGAGTTTCCCTAAAATTAGGCACACAGATCCAACAATTTCATAGCTTTGTAACGCTGATTTTCACAGTTTTCATTCCTATAACTTGATCTCATATTGATTTTAGTGCATACCTTTTGGGACAGGGACATATTCCTCGGCCTCTAGATCAAACTCCGTAGCAAATGAATCAGATCGACCTTGGCGCTGAAATGGTAGGTTCTAGAAAACTTGAAAATCACCGACAAAAACGCGCGTGGTAACGCGCATAGAATAACTATAATCAATCCAGCGCGCTACGTTGATGTATAGAATTCTGTGTGACAGTGCCAATTAACGAATAACGGTTGCTTGCGATTAGAATTTGCCAATGTGAGTAACGACAAACTGACACATACCTTGACAGATCCAGTGTTTGCCTCGATGTAAATAACATCTCCCACTTCAACCTTCTCTTTCTGTATAGACTCGTAAATCGTGGGGTCAAGCTGAAATTAGACAAAAGAATGAGAATGTTACATTTCACACTTAACTGATCCGTTTAGAGAACAAATATTGTAAACAGCTGACAAGGAATTGTGACAAAAGAATGGTGACATTGAACGAAATGTAAGGGACCAGGTGACATTGAAATGTCAGCATAAAGACATTAAACAGAATCACTACATATTGTTCCATTCTCCCTCTTTTAACATCACTATGTAGGATGTTGCTAGCTGGTTTGGTGTTGTGTGCACTACTACTCGCAAAAAGTAATGCCAGTGGAAATCTCGAGGAAGGTAAGACGTAGTCCATTTCATGATATTTCTTAGCTCCCTTCTTGAAATTACTGTTGCAATGTTCTATTTAATAAACCCGCCAAACTCACAAATGAGCCACACACTACTCCTCACCACTTGTCACACTCCACACCACACCACATATGGTTTAAATACTGACAACCAAATCAGGATGGGAACCTATTGTTATACAAGAATATTACGACTTTGCCCCTCAAATGAAGTCCCTGTACATTAAGACAGACAAGACCCAAGGTTTAGGAGAAGCTGTGTTCCTCTACGTTGCCTACATCGGAGACGATGTATATCAGATTGCTGTGAAAATGCAACAATCTGATGCTCTTATGAAGATTAAGGCAAGCAGCCAAACCTGTGAAAAGGAATTGACGATACCGGCTGGCAAGCAGATAAATGTGTGGAAGTTTGACCTGAGTTCAACAGTATTGTCAATGGAGCTTGTTGATAGCGGCGAGAATAGGGTGTTCAAGTATATAGAGGATGGAGGAGATGGGTGTGCGAATTGGGCTCTACCCTATCACCTGCTGGCCTTTAGCGAGGGCAGTGAGATGATCGTAGCTTACCAGAGTCAAAGTAAAGGTGAGACGAAAGTGGCAAACGGACTTATGCCCATATATACTGTTGCATTAAGGCATGCTTATACTGCATTGAGGCATGCAGCCTGTTGCAAGAAACGCTGACCCACCGTAGCAACATAGCACGATATCTTTACATGTGTCGCTACGCTAATCATCTGTAAATTGTAATATACCTAGAGATCAATGACATATTGACATCGATAGATGATCCATAATCCTGACACCTAGGCAAAATTGAAATACGGAAAATGACCCGCTGACCCAGCGCAGCCGCCAGCGACCCACTGCGAAGAGTTCACCTTAACGTAGATAAAGGCGCTGTTCCATCATATGCCCGCTCTCTAATTGAAAATCTCACCCATAGCTGATCAGACCACGACTCATCACTCATCACTCATCACTCATCACTCATGCACGATAAACACTCTCCCATGTTTCTCACTAGGCGGCTGGCAGGCCATCAGATTCGACAAGTGGCTCGACTACGACATCCAGACTCGACCGCTTCAGATACGCATGGAGAAAGTCGTGAGAAGGACCGCACACTTCGATCTGTTCAACATGAGACCGGACGAGGATTACGAGTTGAACACCGTCATGTTCATAGTCACCATCCTGAGCAATGACCGGACCAGGGTGTTCATCTACACCAAGAACTGCGAGAAGAAATGGGAGTTTGACAATCTGTCACGGGACACGGAGCACATTGTTTGGACATTTGCCAAGACAGATACCGAGATACGCATCCTCAGTGTGGTGTCGGGGGAGTTGAGCTTCCACTTTGCAGAGGATGACAGGCAAGGGTGCAAAGAATTGAGACAGAGATATGACAAGATAACGTTTAGAAGTCAGGACACATCGGCTACCAGTTACAGAATCATCCATCAAGTTCCGCGCTGTGAGTCAATAGAGGAGGTGCAGACAGGAGGGGGAGTCTTTCCTCTTTTTCCCGTGTACTCTCCCTCTAATCCAGATCTGTGTGGGAAATCTATCTCTCTCTTTCGATTGAAATTTCGAGTGATTCTAGCATCGCAAGATAAAGTTCTACTGATTCCTCCATCATTATCAAACGTCTTTTGTGTAATCACTCTTTCCCTATATCCACGCTGGTGTTGTGGAGAAGATCACACATTGGGACTCGCGATTGGATACTGCATGCAGAGCACAAGATCAAAGAATCATAGCACAGTCACTACACATCTTGCTTGCTGACTTTATTGCATGCCTTTACAATTATCGTACCCAGCAGCAGCAGCAGCTAGCAGTAATCAGGGGAGATCAGGATAGAGGATGGAAGGTGTTGCTGTGATTAGCTCAAACTACAACTGATTTATACCTGCAGTATTCTCTCCTAATTTCACAAGATTATCCTTGACCTAGATATGAATACAGAATCTCATGAAATAACACAGATGAAGAGCTGTAATAACTTGTCGAGGTAACTGCTCAGTACTCTCTCTTATCCAGTATCACTGGACCAGTAACTGAACCCACAGTTCCCATAACAGACCAGTAAACAGACCAGGTGTGTATCCAGGAGATGAGTTCAATGACGTCACTCTCAGATGCCCGTGAAATAGCTGTGCGCCTAATTACCGCCGAAACTACATTCTGGATCCTTTTTTGATGGATGCTCTTTTAATGGTTATGGGCGACGCTTTGTTTTGTCATATGAATAATCAGGTAAGTCACAAGACTTGTAACATTGCTACCATATCTACCTATCAAATAATTAACATTAATTTGTTACTTAAATCATTGATTATTTAACAATGCAGATGAATTAGAGGTCGCAACTTGTCACGTGACCAGATTCTGGTGCGAAATGACACATTGGTAACAAAGCCTCACAGACAGGTGCCATGCTCTCTCCAGTGACATATTATAATCGGTGCGGGACTACTTGCAGAGTGACCCGTGTGGTAAGTCCTGTGAAAACATGCAACTCGAATAACTGTCTCTTCACTGTTTTCCTCAGCCAATCGTATCACCACTGAAATCCTTGTGTAGGTGTAATGATGTTGCAGCAGAGCTGGGCAATTTTGATGACTGTTGTTACAGGGTTGTCTTGTTCAGTGGTGTTTAGCGAGAAAGGTAACCGGTTTTTGCTGTCTACATGTGATTAGGGACAATTACCAGGGCTATACACCAGAGTTAGTAAATGCATTTCCTGCAGGTTGGAAGGTACCGACAATCGGAACCCCGATAGATCTGGACCCAGACATACTCTTGATAGTGATCAGAACAGTCTCCCCTTCATCACAGAGCGAATTGGACAACCCTACATCTCACTTCCAGCTTCTCCACAAAAATGGAAATGCCAATATGTACACCAAACTGCTAGAAATAAGATCTACGTATACTGCCCCGACCGTTGTTATGGAGGTCAAAGTTAAGGATCTCACGTTGGGATCTGATGTTTGCCAAGAGGAGGTGTCATGGGGGACAGCGAGTAGTGACTACCAGGGCGGTAAACATATTACCTGGGGCTTGGAGGTCTCCTACTTTACAGGCGTGATCACTGCTTGGAGTAACCAGGATACTGGTCACTCCACCTCGTCGTGTGTTTGGAGTGATACAGTCTACAAACTCAACACTATCATCTTCCTAGCCACAGATACAGGGACGATCAAGTATAGGGAATTTACTATAGAGGATATCATAGTCTCTCCTGTCGATATGCCAGGTTCCTGATCTTGCTGATGCAGCTATATAGCCTATTATAACCTAACTGCAAGGAGGTTCATAAGATATTCATCAGGTATACAGAAGCAAGGTATTTAGGTTTTTGCAGGTTACGTCAAGTTTTTCCTTGCTACAAATATCACTTTAAAAAGCATGAGCCGTGACTACCAAACTAGATATCCTAAAACCAGTTACAGGAAGATGGAGTCAAATCTAGATCCCAGATCAGACAGCAGGAAGTTAAGCTGCACCAAGAACAAAACAACATGTGTGAAGGTAGATTCCAGGACTGAAGGTAAACATGATCATTTGCCATCCTTATTCGTCCCGTATCATTTTTCTCGACAATAGCAACTAATCTAAGTTAATTTCAGGTGGTACTGTCTACTGAGGATAGGACTTGCAGAAATTATCAAATACCCTTGAGGAACAAGTCATTCTATTCTCTACCTATGCGATGAATTTTTCTTTTTTACGAGATTTTCTTTTTGATTGAGGAGTGTCATGTTATTGTTATGTAAGATACAGTAGATTTAGATTGGTTCACATTTTTTTCTGTTTCAATTACAATTAAGTCTAGATATCATGCTCATTCAAACATAATAATTCAGTTTTACTTGATCTTATCTGAATTCTGAACAACAATACTAGTGATCTCCCCTCATAAAACTTACTTTGAGCTGTTTGTTTCCTTTCGCTGTCTTGAGTCCAATAATAACATGGCTGACAGTCTTGCCATAGCCGCCCATGGCACTTTCTGTCTCACAAGGAGTCAGCTCTGTGACTTCTCCCTCATATACTTCCTTTGTTTCCTTGATTCTCAGTCCTATTGCTCTCCTAAAATTCTCCATCAGGACAGCCGTTTTCTTGACCTAAGGAAACACTTGTGAAATTGAAAGAAAGGGAGGACTATAAACCGCCCATAGAATTACTAAGATCATATCATGGCACAGGGTAATTTGTAGCATTAATAGTATTATATTAACAACACAGGATGTTGCTCAGAACACAAACTTACTTCAGATGAGTAAACTTCAGAGGCTACCATGGGACAGAATGGCACCTTAGAGCCCAGTTCCTGAGCAATTGCGAGTGCAAGAGCAGTTTTCCCAGTGCCTGGAGGACCTGCTAGAAGAATGGCCCTCCCTGCCATTTTCTTAGCTTTAATCAGCTCAACAACAATACCACATGCCTGAAATGCATTCGATGTGATGCATCCTATCTTCAAAAAGTTACATACATTTTATCAATTTAAAATAGAGATACGAAGTGTAGACCTCTCTGGCAAGTTCCTGTCCAACAAGCCCCGCAGCAATTTGAAGTGCATTTCCATTCTCATCAACACCCAGACCTTTCACATGGGAATGCGTTGCAATACGCTGAGTTTTTGTTGTTGATTTGACTTCTTCTATCTTCATTGCTATAGGTACCTTAGCTGAACAGAAAGGAAAATATATTTATAGTGATAGGAAATATGTTCCAAGTGATTCAAAAGATTGTAGCAAAATTGGCATCAATAAATTGATAGGTCAATAGAGAATGATATTCTCGGGGAGGGTCCCAAATCTGGAAAACTAAGCAATCTGCCTTGATTCTGGATGTCTAATCTTTTTCACATGACTCCTTAGATGGTGATAGACCATCGAAAAACTTGATTCACTAATGAACAATGAGATACAATGCTAAAAGTGTCTGAAAATTTGGGACCCTTCCCCAGAAATATCATTCTCTAATAAATAATAAGTTAAACTTTTAGATCATAGTGGCACATCAACTTATATGAATGCACAGCTGTGCCATTAGAACAAATACTCAACTAAGAACTGTGACAGTGCTTGACCAAGCTAACTTAATATACAAGTATTTAGTAAAGACAAAGCATGAAAAATTATTCAGTTCTCTATTCAGTTTAGATACCTATGCACTGTCAGAAAAATCAGGTTAAAAACCTAAGCTGTTTACCACTCAAAGTTTCCATATCTAACATTTGAATGTTTTCTTAAAAAGAAAAGTTTTGAATCCAGATTTGAAGGCTTCAAGTGAAGAACAGCTTTTCAGTTGAATACAGTCTCTATGCAGCTATTAGATCATAAATACTGCATAAACCCGTGAATCAGTACATAGTTATTAGAAACAGTATGCAGCAATTTTCTCATGTCCATATTGATGAATTAGGTTAGGGTTTCCGAAAGAATTATAGAATACCAAAAACACTGAAAGTGAATAGCAAAGTTCTTCTTCAAGTGAAGAACAGCTTTTCAGTTCAATACAGTTTCCTATACAGCCAATAGATGATAAATACCTACTACATAAGCCCATGAATCAGTACATATTTATCAGAAACAGTATGCAGCAATATTCTCATGTCCATGTATTGATGAATTAGGTTAGGATTTCCTAAATAATGATGAAATACCAAAAACACTGTATAGCAAAGTTCATTTGACTTGTCAAGTCATAAAACTGCATTTATTTCTGCATATATGTAAAATAGGAGTTGACCTAATATGCTCCATTCTTAGAGTGAATCTACTTAAAATTTGGTAAAGGTATGATGACATCAGGGCGCGGGCGGCGCGCTGCGCGCGTGAGAAACAAATCAGGTAACATCTGACTGACTCATGCCACGGCGCGGCGCCAATTTTGAATTTACAGCTGTCATGGTTGAAGTTTATGATGATCAACACCACTGCTTATGCATATGCAGACTCATGACTGGAAATCACGTTGTCGATCGATGATAGACGAAACGGAGACCACGGGCCTAGGCACCTGTCGAGAATTAGAATTTCGTCTTGCGCGCGCGCGCGGCGCAAACTTATTCTCAGACATCAGCGGTCTACTTTTATTTAGCACTCTATGCTTTAGCATCGCCAGACAAGAAATCACGCTTCAAGTAAAAAGATGTAATTGTAAATCGACGTCCAACTTCAATGTTAACAGTTAAGTGTAACTTGACTGTATACTTTAAAATTATCAAAGTTTCGGAAGAATTTCGCAAAACCTGAGTTGGAAAACTAGTTCTTGTCATAATATTGCTCCCAAATGAGTTCATTATCCGTCATCATACTTGAAAAGTATCACACTATATTACAATAACACTCAAGTAACTGTGAGGTCATAAGGACTTAAAGTTCTTTAACTTGTATAAGGACTTGAGGTTCTTTAACTAAACTTTAAGTATTAGTAAGGTCCCTGGCCCCATCTGATAGATCACGGGTCGCCCGGTCGTGTTTTTATTCACTTCAAGTTCTGAACCATTATATTTATATCGATATCCATAACAGTAACACTACGAGCGACATCAACATACAAAATTTTCGCTTTTCTCTCTATGATTATTATGTAACTTACATAATAATAATACTATGACTTGTAACTTACATTGTAAGTTACAAGTCATAGTAAAGGTAACAAATACAGTTAAATATTTGAAATTCATATCGTTACGGATAATGATTAATGCTATGATTTCTGGCAAATCTAATTTTCATTTCAGCATTCGAGTTACTAACTAGTAGTGGCATGTCTCGGCACCCTGCCGATCTCTCTAACCCTCTCTCAGACTTAGGGTTACGTTGGAAGCCCCCAAAACCGGCCAAAACCCCAAAAAAGTGGAATTTTCCATTTTTGATTTCTGATCCTATTTTGATCGATTTTGGGCGAAAATGGGTCCAATTTGAGCATGTCATCATGTTTTTCGGCCAATTTTAGGCTAAAATCTCAATTTTCAGGTCATTTGATCGATGTGAAGTCGAGAAATCAAAATCCAGAAATTTCGGCAAATTTGGCGAATTTGGGCGATTTGTGGCGAAAGTAAGCGAGATAGGGCAAAAATTCTTGCACAGTTCGACTCAGCGTCCGAAATTACCTAAAAACCAATATTAGTTTTTGAAAAAATCGTAAAAAATTTTCGACCATTTTTGAAATTTTTCAATGTCAATGGCCCGCTANTGTGGCATGCGTCTCCATCCCCAAAAAAGTGCTTCACGCATATCTTCCGCCACGCACCCCACCCTCTTTTCTGAGTCGTTTTTTGTTTATAAGATCAGTATCAGGCATAAGGTATGGGCTCACTTAAAAGGCTTTTACAAAACGGCTATAAAACACAATTCCTAACGAATATCATGAGAGTGTTAGCAAACGTGTTTTGGTAACTATCTGAGTCAACTATTTTTATTCTTTCTACTTGATATCATCATAACTTCATGATCAGCGAATTATATTGAACTAGTGTCTGGGAATGACCTAGAATTCATGCTGTTCTCATCACAGGAAAAGCTTGATCAGTTCTATCTTCCGCCCAGCTTTGTCTGGGCACTGTGCCAAATCGAGAATGACGGGAATCTGTGTTTCCTGTTCGCAGTGCTGCTTCACTGACTCAAGGAACTCGCAGAACGCCCACTTACTGTTGTGCCCACATGTATCTCTGGGTAGAAGATAGCATAGACATAGCATAGAGGAGATAGCCGAGAGATTACATTACTCATGCAACTTCAATTCCTACATCCTAACTTAGAGTTAGAGTTAGCGCTAGGATGAAGCGGCTAAGTAAGAAAAGAGGAGTTCTCGCTAGAATCTAAGTAGAATCTAGATGAAGATCTCGCTAAGATCTAACCTGATACAAGCACGGATGTAGAACTCGATCTGGTTATCATTGTGCATGCAGTGCGAGAAGTCCCGTCCCTCCAGGATAGACCTGCACTCTTCCTCGACAATGAGTTCCACAGTTTTGTCCGCACAGGTGTTGGTGAAGGGAGCTCCCGACTCGGCAACAGTCTTGGGACACTGGGAAGAGGGAGGGGGAGAGGGAAGGAAAGAGGGAGTGGGAGTGGGAGGACGGGAGATTAGAATGCGAAATGGGCGGAGGGGTTAGATACGGAATTGTAATCTATAGTAACTGCTGTAAATCTAAAGGAAGTAAGATGAGGGATGAAAGATCAGTTGAGGGAAATAAAGGAAAGGATTCGGTCAACTATTACTATTGGAAAAATACAGCAATAAAACCTAAATTTTCACAAAAAGACCATTCCCTAATTGCGCAGCACCATGCAATAAACAGTCTCACACTCGAACCATATGATACTACAGAGCTATGGAACTATAAATGTGACTACTTTGAATGTAATACAGTCATTACCAAATTGTCAAAACCAATGCAGCACTGACTGATGCACGCGCAGAACGTGCAGTTACACGTCATGCAACTATGACAGAAAGTACGGAGATGATGCGAAATCCGTGAATGTCATTCTTCCTGAATATGATTTGTGAAAAAAATGCAAATAAAAATGGAGTTTCGGATGCTAATATGAAGTTGCTTCCAGCTCGCTCCCTGCTTATGAGATGAAGAGAAATTAAGGATTGATAAGATGATTTGAAACAAGATGACAATAAACCCGAATCTAATTAGGTGCTTCCATTGTAAAATGATTAATTGAGGGATGAGAGTTGTCTGTGCGAATGATCTTCGTCGTCACACGAAAATAAGGAGAGAGGGAGGATATGGCATATGATACATTTAGTTTCCCATGCATTGTTGCAGGTACAGCGGACATATGCATCTATAAAGATGTTAAACCTTGTGGCTGTACAACAAACTCGAATACATCTCCAAACTGTCAATTCCTGGTTTTTGACAGCCCCTGCCGGAGCACGACGTGGTTTGCTCCAGTTGCTGAGGAGGAGCTGGTGAGTCACGTGTGTGTCATGTCACGTGGCATGTCACGCATGCTGCGTGACATATGGCTCAGGTGAGATCTACAGACACCATGGCATATTTGTGTCGCTATAACAACGCGAGACACAGCTTCCTACTGATAATGGAGTGGATACTAAGTATTCTTCACGAAGAATCCTTTGTAGCCGACAGTGGGGGTACTAACTTGGTTAGATGCGATAAAATTCCATCAAAAAGCAGTATCTAAATCTAATCAACAACAAGTGAAGTAATGTTCATATTATGTCATTTACTGAGGGAGTCATGTGTGTCAATGCGACATATCAATTCAAAACCCGCGCACACCTAACGGAGCATGGTTACCTGACGGGAGTAGTACTGCGGGCTGAGTTTCCAACTTCCAACTCGCTCATCAATGCCGTCATTCGCCCTCTCCACGTTGTTATAGAATCCGGAGAACCAGCTTCTCTCAATGAAGTGCTCCTCGCTGACTCCGCCCTCCTGGGAATACCTCCCGCAGAGCCCGCACGTGGAGATCTCCCGGGAAGCAATGACAGTTGCACTCGTGTATCCATCCCAGGTCACTGACACGCCGTGTTTCCCCAGCTCAATCCTGCGAGATAGAGGTGTGTGTGTGTGTGTGTGTGTGTGTGTGTGTGTGTGTGTGTGTGTGAGAGTGTGTGGG
>CAMPET010000021.1:364411-396239 GCA_946803715.1 Beroe ovata | reverse complement strand
TGTGTGTGTGTGTGTGTGTGTGTTTTGGGCACATGAGTGCGGCACCGTGAGTCTGGTTTAGATTGGTACAGACCCTCTAGAGTTCACAGTTGGTTTCATTTAACGGAGCAGACAATCGAAGTGCTAACTAATGACTAGCGTGGACTAATCAAATTCCAGCCAGTTTGGGTTATTGTAGGGGAAGTGGGGGAAGATATATAACGATCTCTTATTCAACTCACAAATCAAAACGTATCCTAAGTCTCAGACAGGGCTATATATGGCTATGATATAGGAACATGAATCGCACATAGCCTAATTACAAATCCATAACGGTTCAACCAAGGTAATGGATATGGGAGGGCTCCCTTGGGTAACGATGGTGAAGATTTAGGATACGGATTTTAGATGGTATCTACACATATTGAGGTTGGGATTCTGCAATGTAATTTAACCGATCTAACCAGCCCTGATTATGGCCGAAAGAGTCCAATTCCATGAGCAGCTGTGCAGTGGATACATACCACGCCGGCTGATTCTGAATTTACTAAACGCTGTCGACAGAAATACAAATAGTATCAGGATGAATTTTGGAATTTATACAGTTCAGTCCATAGAAATGTTCAGCTCAATGTAAGGAGTACATTGTTGCATCGACACCGGTACAGGTTGGCAGGAGTACTTACGTTGTACATTGTGGAAAGTAAACGCGTAAATGTCAAACTGTCAAATGGGTGGAAATTCGTCAGAATTATAACACAGAATATGGATAAGTATTAAGTAACATCGCCTCGCCTTTGTGTGTGATGAACAGTCTATACACTACAATTTCCACACCTTCAGCGAATGTATAATGTATATGAACATTGTACATTGTACATTTTGCATCTTATACAGACATTGCACTAGCTTTCTTCCCACACATGCCACTGTTCCATAGTCAATCCATGCCTGTCTGGTGTATCATTCAGTTCATTAATGAATGAATATTTGTCATGAATATTTGTCATGAACAAAATAAAATGCTCCATCGTATCTCAATGATCGCCTCGAAGACTCGAATACTCAGTAGTATTGCAGGTTAAACTCTGCTGTCAAAGCGATAATTACGGTGACTTATTGCTCCTGTATAAGCGACAGGTAATTGCTCATTGGATGGAGAATTAAAATGGGTGTCATTGACTTACCTTCTTAGCAAGATTGTGCCGGGATATGCGGTTACATGCATCTTCAATGCCCACGATATACTTCTTGCATGCCTGAAATAATCATAGTGCTATAGTGGGGAGAGGGGACCGGGGCCGGCGAGCAGAATATATGAATAACAATAATTAGTGGACGATTACAGGCATTGTAATCCGCCGTTACACGGAGTATAAGCGGAGACTGGGGGAGCGTTCAGTAAGTTTAAACGTCCATCTGACGAGCATCTATGTCATTCCCTCTGATTCAATTGTCTCATAATAGATGACACTCTCTGTCACTCACTCACAAACCACCAGGTAGGATATAACGTTCTAAGCTAGGCAAAAACATTGTATCCAATAGTCAAGCATCTATTTTACCCCTGCTAGGGGTCAATTGTAGGGAGGTCAATTATCGCACTTTCATGATAACTGCTGTAGCATGATAGTTATCGAGATTTCGTGAACAGGTCAGTGTTGGAAGAGTTGTTCATTTTCTCAACCATGATACCCATCCTGATATGGGTACTGGTAGTGCCACCCACGGTAGCAGCTCCTGACCCTCCTTCTGGGTGGAGACGGTTCAGTACCACTCCCTGCTCTACCGATGATCCATGCTCAGTGCAACTCGCTCCAATAGATACTGTCACTGTGGAGGTACAGTACCTTCGGGTCACTCCAAGCGAACAGAAACTACATTTCTACAGCGCACACGGCGATCCGAAGGAGTTTGTGGTGTTCTATGACGAATCTACCGGAGTGAGAACAAGGTTAGGGCACGATGACAGTACTCCATGCTACATGACAAGGACTGCAACATCACAGGACAGTACGAGTCTGGGTACTGTCGTCCATTGGAGAATGCTCCTCGACCCAACACACGTTTTCTTGACGTTCAACGGGCTGCCCTTGCGTGAAGAATTCCCCTACCAGAGGGATTTAGCATCAACTGTCGGCGAGAAATGCCAAAACCAAGTGGTCCCTGTGACCAGAATGACATTCCAGTCGAGCAAGGACCTGGATCTCGAATACTTGTTCTACAGGATTGTTCCACCAGGTAACGAGGAAACCTTGTCTCTAAAACACGGGGCGTTATGTTCCTAGTGTACTCTAACGCAGTACTAGTATTGGGGTGATTGGGCACTGATTTTGGGTAAAATTGACAGCGTAGGTACTGATAAGGCAGGTATATGGCACTCAGACATTCCCGATGAACCAGGCATCATAAGCGATGAACGCTTTCCAAATTGAAATATAATCATAACGCAGATATCGCCCACAACAACTCAGACGTGCTACCCGATAACCAGTTACACGCAGATTGACACCAGTCACCAGACATCCACGATCGTGCAGAGCTCAGAATCAGAACTGAACCAGAACACATGTCAACGCAGATTACAGATACATACCAACCTCACCGAAAATGCAAACAAGCAATTTTCTCATTTACCAATGTTCCCATTTATTCCAAGAGATTATCCACGAAAACTATAACAAAATTCAAATATTACCATTTTCTTTTTTTTTGTTTGAAGGCTGTTTATCAAGACAGAATGGACAACTTGGATTAGTTATAGTAGTGATTGAAATATACCTCCACTATATAACTGGATTACTGAATGATTTTATTGACTTTCTGCGATAATGATTCTCTGCATAATTACGGGTAACCCAGCCTTGTGTAAGGAATAATAGAATTACTCACATCTAAGTGTTTACACTTGAAATTAAGCTTTCCCTCGAAGCAGTCCTTTGGAGTGATATCAAGGTCAGTAATGGACCCAACGTCTTTGAAGAACCGAATACCGTGCACGGTTCGTCCCAACAAACTGAAATAGAATACATTTTAGATCTCATTATCGGTACGTTATCACTACCGAAATCTAATTAGTACACATGGAATAACGCGACTGCGACAGCGAGTTTATAGGTGACATTTGTAAGTTTTTACATGGCAACATCGCAGTGTCATGGATGGTCACATAAGACAGACGGCGCATGGACATAATACCTATCTTCATGATAAAATATCATATGTGACGAAATGAGCTCATAGCTGGCTGCCACACGGGGTATACATATTTATTCATTACTTAATTTTCTTAAGATTTTCGACAAAGATAACGAAGAGAGGGAATGTGCAACGTGATCAGCTGTATATTTTTAATCAGATTATAGCACTGTTTTCGAATTTTTGGAACATGCTCACATTTTGGAGTGCAAAATTCCTACAAAATGAAGGTTTGGCGATAAGTAATCCATGTTCTGAAAAAGTTTGGATGCCATGTCTAAAATAAGACAAATTACTCGGATATACGCCATTGTACAGCAATGATCATTATCACCCTAGAGCATGCAAATAAGGTGTTAATACAGCCCATTCAGATGCGGTGTTAGGAGGAACTTTCGTAATTAGTATCCATGGAAACCGTGTGAATAATTAGCTAATGAAATCAACGTTTTGATCTGGATCCTGCATTGAAATAGGACTGATATTCAAACTCAGTAGACTAATTTTGTTTACCTCGCAATGCAGAGAACAACCAACATATCGAGCAGGAGCACCTTAAAAACAGCGATTCAACAATCTGCACGTTGCGATCGATCCACGAGCGAATTCAGAGAACAGCGATATCTTAATTAATTTGCCAGCTGAGTGCTGCAACGTAGTCTCCTATGTGTGAGTGCGTGTATGGGTCCTTTTGTTGTCTATCTCAAGTCAGGTATTTCTCGTCATGGCAGATCCAATCGTAGCTTCATGTCACGAGATCAAAACTACTACGAGTATTATAATGGCAGTGATAATAATAACAACCAGGAGTCGTAAAACGCCTATGAATTGAAAGTTATCGGTGATACAGATGCAGCGCGCATCCACGGTCACGTGATGTCCATATATGGTCACGTGGTAGTCACGTGCGCGTGACTCGCAGAGGTGATGAGAAGTGGACGCGAGCGAGTCAATACATAACAGTACAGTGGATGTGTGATTTAACTGGAAATGAATCCTGCTATATATTCCGATGATGACACTTACGGAAGGTTTGCCAAGTGCAAAATGTGTACAATTACTTAAATATTACAAAGAGATTCGAATTATCATTTTCTACTCTAGACAAAAATGAAGACTAATTAGTATCTTTATTACGCGGAGCGCAAAACAAGCTCAGTTAGCTGGATAGTGGATATAAACCTCAGTGGAATGCATACTGGATAATAAGAAGAATTTCTTGGGAAACGATAATTCTGTCGCATAATTCATATCAGGCATAATATTATGTGTAGAAGAACGAAAGTGTATACTAAACGTAACAGCATAAATTGTACCTGAGAATGAACGCAAAAAATCAAATTCACTGTATTTGTTTTCATTTGTATACTGAATCTCAGTGAGCACTGAGCATTTCAATATTGTTGAGGTAATAAGTATGACTATCATTATACAATCCCCTGTCTTGCATGTTATAAACATCGTCCTATATAATCAAAGTTATATAACAGTTACTTCTTTAGCAAGAGTAATGATATCATTAAAAAAGCTTTAATATATTTCATCCATATGGCCTATGTTGATCTTTAAAATCAATTCCCATCACATTAGTAGGGACCAATGGTAATTGGTGACTCGAGAACATTTTCTGCTCACCCAATGGAAAGACGTTCATCTAGGAAGTATTACAGCGGTCATCAGGAAGGAAACACCGAATGGGAGATCACAACAATGGCTGATCATGCTGCAGCAAACTACTCATGGGGGCGTTAATTTGGTAAATAATCACTGATAGGTGACTGTTCTGGCTGATAAATTCACAAAAAAAAGCATATACTGCTTGTAAAACTCTCATTTCCTGTCGTGGATGATATTGGAGTGAGCTCTCTTTACATGTGCTCACTTTCCATATTATGAATTTTGTGTCGTAGGGCACCGCTAGACTCGCCGCAGACACACTGCTCTCGTAGACAGAGACCGTGTCGGTTAGTCCGCCGTGCACAGATCATAGCGACTCCACCTGCCCCAGATTGGAATATGTGTGATGTGAATATCACACAGCAGGTGGCTCGGTCAGCGGTTCTCTTTCGGAAAAAACAAACACTTCCACTCTCCCTGCTTCATCCTTGTGTTTGCATTCGAGCTGCATAATATACATATCATAGTGAATACAGCTATCATTATAGAAGTAGCATGCTTTTACTCGTAATTAATCTCGATAGACCCAATCATTTCGTTTGAGAACGCGACGACAAAGTTAATAAGGTCTGTAATTACATGTCTATACAGGGACCGAGCCGATGTTCATCATAATGGAAATCATCATCATGGAAATGTGATAGACCACCGGCAGAAATTCATGACTGAGTTTTACAGTAATTTACAGCTAACTCTTGCAAATTCATAAGTGTCCGGGTGTAAGGGGAGCTGCAGTAGATGATGGATTATAATACGGTTCGACTAATGTTGATTAAGTTCATTAAACAGGTTCAATGGTTTATAAGACTCCACACGTGTTACCCATTACTAGGTAAAAGTAGAAGTTTGGGCTTCCTTTAATTACCCACATGGCGCTGGAACTGGAATAATAAACTATTAAAATGGGCCAGGGATCGAAGAGTATTAATTGTTGTTGTAATAATGTTTGCCCATATCTTGTCAATGAATCCAGTTCTACTCCAGTTTTTGAAATATCATATTGTAATTATCTATCATGAATTAATAAAGCTAGGTTGACCAATGACGTGACAACATATCTCATGTTAACAGTCGTGACGTCACCAGCACCAGCCATGTTATCACAATACCACTGTCTTCCGGGGGTATAATAAGGCATGGGGTATGCCGTATGGGTGTGAAGGGTATGCAAATGAACAACAGCATTACCATGTGCTCACTCACTCAATCCAGCAATTCATCATTGAGAGCTTGTGTGGATCACACCACTCATGCCTTGCTGTAAACAGCACGAATTCCAACTACACCTCCATTATCATTCACATACAATAGTCTCCCCAGCAGTTATGTAGGTTTTGTCACTCGCTATCCCTCCCTAACAGTTTTTCGTAATGGAGGATATTATTGTGGGCCCCGATAACAAGACGTACTACGAGATATCCGACCCGATCCTGCGATATTCACTCGCATCTTACTGTTTCACGGCTGCTGTCATAGCGACTGTCGGTAACATCGTGGTACTGACAGCTTGTCTCAAGCACAAAGCTATCAAACTGGACAGGATATCAGTGGTCCTAATCAGGAACATAGCAATTGCTGATCTAGCGTACTCCCTGTTTGTAATACTCCAGGTGGGCCTATCTCTGGTATGGAATGAGTGGCCCTATGGGAACGGACATGATGCTCTCTGTCACGTATCCACTTTCCTCCAGCACGCCCTGGCTTTCACTGATATCAACCTGATCTGTGCGCTGAACATCTCCAAACTTACCTGCATAATCTTTCCGCTGTACGCCCGGCTGAGAACATTCAAGACGGGAGTGGTAATAAGTGCGATAGTGTGGCTGATAGCTATACTCTACCCTATGCAGGCTGTGAACAGGGGTGTCTATTTCGACTACAGATCTTACAGATGTGCATATTCCTTTGCTCCGGGAATGTGGGAGTGGCTCGATCCACTAAACATCTCTCTCTTCCTTCTCCTCCCCACTGCTATAGTGTTCCTCACCACTATCTGCCTCTTGTTCTACGTGAAGAAAGTGACAGGAACCAACAAACAGGCAATTCTTACCATGCTTCCCGTTTCTATTGTATTCTGCATCTCATACTCGCCCATAGGGTTCTACTTTGTTGCTGAAAAGTGGATACGGGCAAATGCAGAACCATTCCTGCATGAAGATCTCCTCTACACATCACTCTACAGATACGGTATGCTGGTTAAGTTCGTTAATAACAGTGTAAATCCTATCATTTACTACTTCACAGTACAAAGCTTCAGGGACTTTGTAACGAAGAGATTGTTTCGTCCATCGAGGACGGAGTCTACGAAGAGAAGCGTCAATAAGTCATCGACAAAACGTCGAACGTATGCTACTTCCATCACAAACGCGAAAGAGTCGCGAAAAAGCTCGTCAACTGTTTGAATGTTCGAGTTTTGATTCGTTGATGAAGAATTGACTTCAAATCACTGTTATGTATAAAGTGTTCAATGTTTATTTTGATTGGTTTTGGATTTTGTCTGACAATGATACGACTCTCAATGCAGCATAAACAAGCGAATACTGAAAAAGTTAAGTTCTTACCTTCAGCATGAAACTGCGCCTCCATGATCTCAGGCATATCTGGAAATGGCACTTGTACCATGGGTTGTACCATACGTTGCTAGGTAACCTACTCCAGTACCTTCCATGCTAACACAGCAATTTGCTGCAGGAATGAACAGTGATTGGTAATGAGGTAGGCAGTATTGGGTATCTGGGTTGAATCCCGGGATTTAAACCATTTCAACTATAAATCACGGATGCTTGTTGCAATCTAACTTAATTTAATGTAAAACAATAAACAATGCTGCGCGCGACCGAAACTAGAACGAAATTTTACCGCACAAACGACACACAAAAATTGATTGCTCCATGAAAATGTCGGCGCGCGTTCCAAACATGCAAAGTATCACTGTCCCAGAAGGTATGTAGCTAAATAAGACCACAGAAAGCACTTAGATGGCACTGGCACCTTTCAAGATTTTGAGATGACACCTTTCAAAATATGAAGATTGCACCTAATAGAACACATAGCGGCTATCATAGTGTCATCTATGGATGTTGTTCATTTATAACCTCCTCTAGTCCTCTAACCCTCCATCTTCAGCTGACGACGACAATCACACGATTTTCTGACTGAATGCTAATCGTATCACTTAACGTTTTAAACTTAATCTCTTAACGAGATAGATAGTGGTTAAATACTTGGAGAGAGTTATCCCCGTTTGGTACCTTAACCCCTCACTATTGGTGCTTGGCTGCGGCTATGTCAACAAGTACTAGTGTAGGTGAGAGGGCGGGCCGCAGCACTTGTGTTGTCGGAACCTACCTACATAATGATTTGGCTACTGGGATCGACAGACCTTTTGGCAGATCCATTTGGCAATCAGTGATTATGATTACGAAGTATTAGTGTGACCTGTCTTTTGTCAACGATCTCTCATCATAGATAAACAAACACACATGAGTCATAAATGAAATGAATAAATTATGAGATACCATCAATAAATATTTA
Source organism: Beroe ovata (assembly GCA_946803715.1). Taxonomy (NCBI): domain Eukaryota; kingdom Metazoa; phylum Ctenophora; class Nuda; order Beroida; family Beroidae; genus Beroe; species Beroe ovata. The sequence goes on along the minus strand of CAMPET010000021.1, from coordinate 387,851 downwards.
CAAATACTTTTAGGTACATTTTCGTATATACAAATTCCATACATTTCCACGTATCAAAATCTGTAGAGCATGCCTGAATATCATAACACCATGTGCTCACTGTTTGATCGCTAATTATTACGTCATACATACACTGTATACATCTGAATAAATCAATCATCGTTATTAATCGTCAGCATAAACATAAGCATTGCACAGCAATACACGTTAAATAAATCAAAATTTTAGTTCGCGAGAACATTCTTTTCAGGTGTCTGAGAACCGAATCCGTATCATCGAACAATTTCCACTTTCGATTCCCCAGATGTTTTCCGCTTGGGCGCTTTCTTTTGCCGGTTTTTCTTGTGTTTCAAATTAGCCATCAACATTTCATCCCTTGATATCACGACCCTTTTCCCTCCACCACTCTTCCACGGGGAAATATGGTCGGGGATGTTCAGTTGAGCTTTTTCTTTCTCCTTTTGAGCTGTCCACTCCTGAATAGCCTTAGCTCGGTCCGACTCCTTTCGTCGCTTCTCCTTCATTTCTTCCCGTTCTTTCTCCCTTTTTGCTCGGTCAACTTCGGCCTTCTTGTCGCGCAACTGAATTTCTTTCGACTCTTTCCTGTGATAGAGTGTCATTCAAGAGAAAACAATATATGGTTCAATCATTTGAAGCTTAATAATCCAAGAGAGGATAAATGTATTTGAAGCCAGGAACCTAGTACGATAGTATGTGAATAACCTAGTAGAAAACTAACCATGCAATAAACGATTTCTGTCCCTCTATTTCTTTCATCTCTTTCTCGTCTCTCTCCTCCTCTTTCTTACGCTTCTCCTCCAACATCCTCTTCTTTGCGTCGTCTTTTATCAGCGGATCTTTCCGATTCTTCCACGACTGGAATGTTTTGTCCGCATTCTTCTTCTTTTCCTCCAACGCTTTCTTCTCTTCTAACTTTTTCTTCCCTTCCTCTTCCCTCCTTTCCTTTATCTTCTGCTTCGTTTCCTTATCCTTCTCTTCCCATAATTTTCTAGCTTTAGCTTCATTCTTCCGCTTTTCCTCCCTCTCAATTTCTTCGTTTTTCAATTTTTCGCCGTCTTCTCTGGACTTCTCCTTAGATTTCTTGTCCAGTTCGATTGCTCGAGATCTATACCACTCTTCAAACTTTGCCTATTGGAATTCAAGTGGACAAACGTTGACGCAAAAAATAACATCAAATTTGCTTCGTGAGAGAAAATAATATCAAAATCTGTTAATTGCTCTTCAGACTCTCAAGGGTTGCTACTGTATCGAAATATATTCTTTGTGTTGGACGGTGAATTTAAAGGTTTAAGAACGACAAATTATTCGTGTCAAACTGAGGCGAATTGTTCACGTCAGCCTGTTACTGATAGAGTGATAGGTAGGAAAAGCAGACAGATAGAATTTAAGAATTTAGAAACATAAAACATTTTCTCGAATTCTTGATTATCTTACAGTCCAATTAACTACATAAGTTTACCTGCCGAATATCGTCTGCAGAAGGTACATTTTCCGTATCTTTGATAACAGTGACCAAATCAGACTTCTTGAACGTCTTGTTCTCTTTCTTTTTGGCAACCCACTTTTTGAAAGCCGCCTCTCTCAAACTAGTGCTGTCCAATGTTTGGTCCGAGATATCAGGTTCAGCAGGTGAAGTGTGAAGAGGCAGGCCTTGTTCAGCTGGAAAAAAGTTCATGTCCATACAGTGAAACTCAACAGATTAATCGTCGTTGTCGGAATGTTCAATTCGGCTCGTACGAGCAATTAATGTCGAACATCGACGACAAACTAACAAAACACAAGATTTGCCACACAAAATCGCCACACCTGCGCAGTTGGGCCGCAGTTTAAATGACTTAACAACATTACCTCGAGTTTTCCAGTCAACTGGCTCAGGAGGAGAAGGATAAACCCATTCACTGATCGATATCTCCTTCCTGTAACTCAACTCTAGGGATAGAATTGAGGTTTACGCTTCACTAATGGACTTTTATAGCATACTCTTTATTTTTTGTGCGTCACGGTATGCGTGGTGTTATGGGCAAAGAAAATCAATATTTGCCGTTAAACTACGCCCAAATGATGATTTCAAACCTGTGGACAGCAAACACAACAAAACGTGAAAATCAACGAGACACACAGATACCAAAAAAACGGCCGAAATTTTTTCAGGGACGATAGGTTGGTACTCAGTATACCACTCACTCGGTTTGGATTCTTCTTTCTGGTCTTCTTCTACTTTCTTCTTCGGAGATATTTTTGGCTTTGCATAGGCACTCATATAATTTCTTGCAAGCATCTCAGACTTTTTATTAATATGCCTGGGCACACTAGACGCTGATTTTGCCCGCTCAGTGGGCTTAGTTGCGAGTTTAGAAAGGGATGAACTTCTAGAAAGTGGTCCAGTTGGAGATGTTATTGGATTTGTGTTTTCTTTAGTTTCCGATTTAACTTCTTTATTATCATCAGCCGATGTTTCATGAGTAACCACATCTTTTTCTGACTCTGATTTGGGTACCATAACGTCTACTTTATCAGGTTGGTCCTCTGGTTTTATATTGGCCTCATCACTTTTACTATCCTCGGCTTCGTTATCAGGTGTATCAGTAGACTTTTCACTCGACTCAACTTCCTTTTTCTCTTCTTGTGGAAACTTCAGGAGATCACTCATCTGGGCCTCTAAACTGTCGTGTTCTGGTTTACTCTCCTTCTCCCAGGGAAACAGTGTCTTCTTATCCACAAATGAGCTATAGGAAGCAGGACCAGGAGCTGACGTCTTCTGAGTTTCTGTATTTTTACTCGCATTGTAATAGGAACTATAACTGCCACCACCGCTGCTCGACTTGTTCTTGGGCTTATCTTTCCCGAATATGAATAGATTACCCCCTGAGGAAGGTGGTGATGATGCGGCAGGAGGGGATGCAGCGGATGGAGGCGACAACTCCCATGGAAAACTCTGCTTTCTATCTTGTACAAAGGGATTTGAACCATAGCTCTGCTCAACAAATGGATTTGCACCATAACTGCTTTGCCCCGAGTCCCAAGGGAATCTGCCAGACTTTGGAACATCATGACTGTTATAATTGCTTCCATATCCTTGACTAGACTGCCATTTGTATGATGAGGATGTGTCTATCTTGTTCTGCCAGGAGGAGTTATCTCTCTGTTCCCAGGGGTTGGAGGAGGTCGATTTCTTTTCCCAGGGAAATGAAGTCATTACTTATGTTCCCTGCTAGGATAAGATTGAGTTAATAATAGTAATATTTAGTTCCTGGGAGTCCTAACAGAAATTCAATGAATGATTCATCCATCTCCATCATGGAACTGGAAATTTGAAATAGAAGACAGAGAGATGAAAAATCTTGTGGAAACAAATTACAATCAACATTCAACGTTTGACTATTTACAAAAAGTGTATAAACAAATATCTGAAGGACACCTAACACAATAAACATCTGATAGTCTGACACCATTCTTTTCCTCAGTAACAATACCAATTGAGTTAGTTGATAAGTTAATAAAACATGGAGTGATATAAAATCAGTTCAACGATAAGTGAAGTAACTGACCAACTAAGCACAAAACAGTAATCCAGTTCGGTATCTAGATGTTATTTGTCCCTATAAAAATGGAAAGCACCTCTGATAATTATGAATGGTCTTCAATTGCTTTAATGAATGGTTTATGGTTCCTGATCTTGGACAGCAATTATTGACAGTGAATTTGTACATTTTCAACATGCAAATTATCTACAGCTAACATTTATCTCCTCGATCTAAAATCCCTGCTCTTCACTCTAATAAACAACAAGACAGATCCCTCTCTCCTGTATGTCTCTGATATCTTTTCTAGATTTCGATGGGCTTCACTACTGGTTTTCTTATGTGCCTCATGCAAGCTCCTGGTTCTGTGGGTTTGAAAGGTGCAAGAGCGCCATATGGCCTCGGAACAGGCAGTTCTGACAGGTCATCAGGAATGTAAGCATTAGGTCTAGGTTCCGCTGTTGTTGTCACTCCTCCAGGAACTGAGTACTGCTCGGACTCTTCCTCCATCATCTTCTTCTGCTGGAGTCTGGCAACCTTGTTTTCGTCATCCCTAATTAATCTCTGCCACTCTGCTTCTGCTTCTGCTGTGGGAGGAAGGCCAATGTCTAGCTTACGGTAAGCATCTTCCACCTCTGACCGTTTTGTGGATGCTTCCTGTTGAAGCTTCATGGTCTCTGCTTGCTTCATGCTCAGTTCAGCAACAATAGCCATCATTTTTGGTGCTGCATCCCTCAACTTGCGTTGGTATTCGTTGACTTGTTTCGCAAGCTGCAAAGTGTCCATTTTCCCCAACTCAACTTTCTTAGATACCCTGTCAGTAAGCCGTGTTTCCTCTTCAAGGATGAGCTCCTTCTCCAGAAGTTTCTGCTCTTGTTCAGCCAAGCGTTCTTCTAGTTTCTCACACTGAACTTCCAGTTTTTCAGGGTCCGGATCTTTCCCCTTCAACAGTCTGACTCTTCCCTCATTCTCGGGAGTTTCGAGTTTCTTTTCGAGATCATGAAGCTTTTCTTGTGTAGATGCTAATTCTATCTGAGAGTTTACCAGCGAACTCTCGATATTTGCCTTGTCTGGAACTTGTTTTCGAAGCAAGTCTATTTGTCTCTGAAATTCTCTCTTTTCTAGCTCCAGAACTCGGATATTCTCATCCTGATTTTGCATACTGACGGCTCCTTCACCCAATAGTTGATCGTGAATATTAACTTTCTCATAAAATATGCAAACCTCTTCATTCCTTTCAATGAGATGAATTCCTCTGTCATTGCGCTCCTGAACAGCAGCCTCATATCGTTTGCGGAGTTTGACCATTTCATCTTCAGCCATATTGATAATCTGGTTGAGCCGGTCGATATTGAGTCTCTTTCTCTCCTCCTGTTCTCTCATTCTCTCCTTTAGATACCGTTGTTTACCTAGCTCCAACTGCAAATTATCACGTAAGACAACAATGCTGGCGTATTTCCGTTTTTCCTGCTTCACTTTTCTATCTTTATTATTGGCTGATTGTTGTAAAATCTCTATTTCGTTGTGCAGAATTTTGATTTTCTCTCTCATCTCTCCAGCACGTTGCGTCGAGGTCTGGATTAGGTTCACACATTTATTCCGTTCATTCTTGATGACATTGTACATCTTAGCGAACTCTCGGAGTCGTGTTTGCATTTCAGCTGTCTTTTTAGCGGCATCTTCAATAGCGTGCTGCTTAGCTTTCATATCTTCCCTTGCTTTGTGGAATCTCATTTCAGCCTTCAGATACTCTCTAGCTTTATTATCCCTTTCGATAGTTTTCAGACTTGTGATCCTAGTAATTTCCTGCAGTGCTGCCCTAAACTCAACGAGATCCAAGACCAATTGGCGTTCTTCACTCAGACTAGATTCAATTCTTTGCCTCTCAGCAGCTGTAAGGTTCAGCTGCTTCACAAGAGTACGTTTCAGGTTCTCAACTTCATGTTGAAGTTCCTTCCTCTTTTCTTGTAGCTTAGCACTCTCTCTGTTGAAGGAATCCAGTTCATCTTTGTAGTTGTCGAACCTTTGCTTCTCGAGACTCAGCTGATCTTCGCCGATCTTGAGGTGCTTCTCAGCAATTTGAAGAGTTCTCAATTCTTTATCCTTGTCTCTTACTCTTCGGGCTTGCAATTCGTATTGAGATTTGTATTCACTCAGTGCATGCTTCAGCTGCAGGTCTTGAGTAGCCTTATCCCCAACAATAGCAGCCTCCCTTTCCTTCAACAGGGCCAAGTCCTTTACACAGGTATCATATTGACGCTCATAAGCTTCCTTCTGATTCTGAGCAACTTCCATATTCTGAGAAGTAGCAACTTGCTCCTTCATAATCTCATTGTATTTGTTGTTCAGTTTGGTTGTTTCTTCAGTCAGTTCATTCCCTAAAACTTCTAGTGATTCTCTCTTGTTTTGTACATCACTCAATTGCTTAGTGAGACTTTCAGTCTGCTTAGAGATATGGCCAGGAGCAGAACGACACCGAACTAACTCCACCTTCAGTTTTGCCTGCTCTTCTCCACTGTTTTCAACATCTTTCAGCTCTATCCCCGTCTGCTTGCTCTTATCAGCTAGCTCTTCGGTGAGCCTTCTGATTTCGTGAATCCTCTGTGCAACCTCTACTTTGAGATCTTCGATGCCCTTAGTAATTTCTTTTGTCTGAGCCTCAGCTAAACCAGGTTTGGGACATTTCTCTACTTCTACCTTTTTGTCCGCAACCTCCTCATTTAGTCTCTCAATCTCGAAGTTGAGTGAAACAACTCTGTGCTCACTCTCGAGTAGTTTGTTGGTGTGTTTGAGGAGAGTTTGACGAAGCTGACCCACCTCGGTGAGGTCCCCACTTGACAGATCTTCTGTTGTATTCTCCAGCATGAGCTTCTGCTGACTGAGCTGATCATTAAGACGCTTGGCTTGTTGAAGCAGTGATGTTTCCTTCTCTTTAGCAGTCTTCACATGATCGTATAGTTGAGAATACTTAGACTTGAGCTGTGCTATCCTCTCTGAACCGACATGTCCCGCTTCTAATAGCTCATTTAGTGCTTTGAATGCTGGAGTGCTGCTCACATCTATCTGACCTTCTTTTGAAGCTGGTCGGGGAGGGAGGGGCGCTAGATAATCTTCCTCCTTTTTGGACATTTTGACATTGATCTGAAACATTAGTCAGGTGAAGAACAAGATCAGAACATTTTCAATCGAAATTCCCATCAATATAATCGTGTGAAACGAATATCAAGTAGGTATAGAATAAGTCAGCACATAGAAACACACCATTAGAAACAAACCTCAATAAATAAGCAGATCATTCAATGATATTATATTACACTGTACACGAATATGATTATTTAATTATTATTTGTCTGAACAATAAAATTTGAGTTCAACGTGATAGATCATGACGTATAGGTAGTGAATGTAGTAAACCCGAAAACAGATTCAGCTCAGCATTGAACAAATACCCATGGACCAAATTTGAGAAGTAAAGGGTAGGAGTGAATACCGAAGATAATACAGGAAATATAATGAAATTTCACCGTTTCCGAGCTAACAAATCTGTGCTCAAAACAGTTCCAACATTCCTATTTTTTACCTCCTCATTAACTGCAGGATCATATCATGGAATAGTACCATCGGAAAGTCTGAAGGATGTATTGAGACGGTGCCAGCACACTTGATATCCTAAGAATCTATAGATCTACCCAGAGTCCCATCTTCACTTTCTAAGCAGCTTCCTGATTCACTTTTTTATACTCAACTAACTGGAAGAATATGTGCTCGAGAATATGCTTCGCGTCACGCGACCCAGCCACATCATTCGTCACACCCAAGATCCCACCACACTCCCTCACATAATACTCCAAGTCATCATCGGAGCACTTGTTCGTGATCTGAGCCAACTTAGTCTTGTTGGAAGCGAACTGTTCGTCTAGGTCGAAGAGGTCCAGTGCTGGCCCGGGAAGCTCTTTGAAAACGGGAGGAAAAACCCCTGGTTGCAGGGGCGGGAGAGGGGTTTCAAAGTTAGGTTGAATCAGTGTAAGTGGTTCATGTTTCATTTCGAGCTCCTCGTACGATCGGATAACCTGTGTTAGATTTATTTCAGCTGCTTCATAAAGACTTAGCAAGTTAGCAGTTAGCCTAACTCACAGTTTTAGATGTGAGAGCAATTGAAATCATTATACCGTACATGATCAATGATCATGAATTAATTACCTTCGGGACAAGAGCATTGTCAAGCTTGTAGAGAGAGTGTTCGAAGAGTTTGGTGAAGTCTCGAGGAATCTCATCTCCCTCTTGCAAACAAGATTTGAGTCTGTCTGCCAACTTGGGTGTGTTGGGTAGGAATTGGTAGTCTGCTATCTCTGGGTCCTCTGCATCGATACTGTTCAGTTGGACCTGGAAAGAGGTTCGGATTACCCTGCTCGTCAGAACAAATGGTGAGGAGGCTGTGCATGGGAAAAGTTGGCTGGATACTTAGTGGGGTTATGTCACTAACCGAATCGATGCTTCCATAGGTAAGTGCTACGTAAGTGCTTGTTTTGGTAAGTGCTTCCTATTGAAACATAATGTTCCCAAACGCAATCACGAAACCTAATTTCAATCGATATTGGCATTATCAATTGATTCAACTGGTTCCAATATAAATACTTAGATACCTAGCACTGACCTTTTCAGAAGTGAGATAATCGATCACGACATCGAAAAGTTTGCTGTTCTCCTCTTTATCGAGGTATTGATCGGAGAATATGTGTGATGACCCAAGAACGCACACTTTGCCGCCACTCGGTGTCTTGTGGACCGCACAAACTGGTCTGTTGATCGGGATTGAGGTAGTGCCCGTTGAGAGGACGGGAACTGAGGGTTTCACCACATGTAGGGTAGCACCGTATGGGTAGACGTACGTTAAACTCTGACCTGTTGTTTGAGGAAGTTTATCACTCACGTTATTTATCAGCTACGTCCTAAACAGCGGTGAATATAAGATGATTGAAGAAAGAGAGACCATGGTCAAATCAATTACCAAGTGGGTTTTCGTTATCAAAATCGGTGGAACCGGGCACAAACTTCCCTCCAGCCTTGTTTAGTTCTCGGTTCAGTACCCCATTTGCTATCAACACTTCCTAAAATTGATGAGGTTATGGACCAAGAAAAAAGTATCTCGTTTGATTGGCAAATTTTTACCGCATCACACCCCTTTTCTCGATTCACAACGTTTTCCGCAATCCGGCTTTTAGTCGACAGTCGGTACTAAGTACCGATTGTATCTTGTGCTCACCTTCGGGTGGAAGTACTTGTAGTAGCTGGTCCTGACGACACTGTCACTGTTCACCATGATACCGTAATCCTCCAACAGGAAGTTGATGTTTGTGTTGTACTTGCCCTCACCGCCGTCTCCCAGCGTTAATATTAACTAGGAATGGATCTCATGTAGGGCAATTAGTCAACATTTCCCTCGTAACAGCATACCTATCTGATCTATTATACACGCCACACAGTGCTCTTGAGCACCCACTTCCCCAGCATACAACTCGATACTGCGCCAAATTGAACAGATCATAATATTATATAGTATCGGGGCAGTCAATCTAAGCGGGCAAAATTACAACAGGAATAGGTGCCACTTCGACGCTATTCGGTACAATATTTTATTTTACGATACCTGCATCGCTGGTAGGTATCTAATCTCTCCATTTGACGTCGTAACATAGATACTCTATAATCTATATCATACAGGGTGAGTAGAAAAGTAGCGAAGCCATTTATCTTAATATCTTATGTCCTGGCTTAGTCTGGCAGTTCTTGAGATTCGGAGGGCTCAAATCCCAAGGATTATCTTCATGTGATAGTCAGAGAAGCTATTAGGTAGGTATGTAGCAACCATTTCGAAATTTATACATGAACTACCGTAGCGATTTTTTGCGCTGACTTCCAGTACATTAATAACAGTTCCCAACGTATTGCACAACATAATTCCTAGATGGAGGGAGTGGCAGACAATTCTCTTCCATACTGTATACACTATACAATATACATACATACATAGAACTATAGAATAAATAGCACATACTTACATACAAACTTGCATACGCTCATGGGCGCAGTTGCTCCTACAACTTGCAATAGTACAATGAATCACTTACTTACAATCATGATGAAATGAGCAAGTTACACTACACTTAATTGTGGTGCATTGCTCAAGTCACAGGAACTCAATTACTGCAACACCACTCACCACTTTGCCTGATTCTGGTATAATAATTTACTAATTTACTGAGACAGTTTACAACAGCTGAACTCCAAGGTAAAGGAATCGGTTGGTACAGGAGCCCGGTGAATTTCCGTCAATTTACAGCAAGCGCTATAATAATTTCGACAGGGAAAATTGGTAACGCCACGAAAAGCGCAAAACAATGCCAATGTTCTTGATTTCGCAAGATTCTGCTAGAGAACTTACCGAACCGCCATTACGGAGAAAGGCGTTGATCACATCAAATTCTGACTTAGTGAACTTCTCCCGTGGACCAATGAACATAAGAAGCTGAGCTCCCGATAGTGCATTCTCCGTGATATCATCTTTGAGGGGCTGGACTTTCCAAGATGACCGGAGTCGCCGACACATGTTCTTGAGACCTGCAATAAATGTGTTTCGGTGATAACACAATACCTAGAACTCTAGAAAGGGTAGAAAGCGGTATTATTACTTCATTAGTTTCGAAGTACCACTGCACTACAAAGATAGCAACACAGCGAAAATGAATCATTCATAGTTACGTATGCAGTACACACTTCACACCTGAGTTAATGTGGAACTGTTCATTTTTCCTGGAGCTCACTAAAACGGTCTTGCCCCGATTACTATCCATTTGTTCCTACAAGAGATGTCAAGATTTAACCTTAACACTTCAAANACGCCAGATGCCGCGAACAGAAACAACCAAATCTTATTTGGTTTTGGGAAAAATTATTACTTCATTAGTTTCGAAGTACCACTGCACTACAAAGATAGCAATACAGCGAAAATGAATCATTCATAGTTACGTATGCAGTACACACTACACACCCGAGTTAATGTGGAACTGTTCATTTTTCCTGGAGCTCACTAAAACGGTCTTGCCCCTGTTACTATCCATTTTTTCCTACGAGAGATGTCAAGATTTAACCTTAACACTTCAAAGCTGATCTATTGGTCACGATCTATTACTAATACCTGAGTAGTATTTTGGTTCAACAACTCGAGTTCATACCAATTTTGAGTCGGGATCTACGAGTCGCCCGAATCGTACAAAAGCAAATAAAGTTGTAATGTTACATTACTCAGATTTCAATCTAAAAACAATAGGTAGGTTCCTTGCTAGTTCCTTGCTAAAACACTCAATCAACTGTAGCAATGATAGCTCATTAAATTTCAATTACACCCTCCATATGATTATTTGTTACATCTTAGTGAGAAAGTGGAGGACAAATTGAACAAATTACCTATGTTATCATAAATTCAGCTGAACCCTACAAATTAGCGGTGCAACCCATCATTCGTAAACCAAGTTAGTGTTTGGGTAAAAGATTATTGTTTACAGATCGAAGTTTACTCCTATCGAACTGCAGGATTGTATTAGCAAAATTCCCCGGCATCCTCAAGTTTGATTGATTTGAGGGCGCACCACAATTATTATTCCCCGTAGCTGACTTTCCATTAATGGAGGGTCGTTTGGTCGTGTATGAAGTTGAACAATCAGCCCTCACAGGGGAAGGCAATCGCTTAGAAGAAGACTTTGGTAGTACAGGAGAAGTAATGTCTTTCTTTAGGACGGCACCGACGTTTTCGTAAATCTCCTTGTCCAGCTTTCCCTCCACAGTCTGATGCTTGTTCTGATAAGTGTGTTCTGCTAACTTTCTGACTCTGTTGAGATTCTCATAGTCGTGTTTCCCCACTGAGGAGCCAACAACGCTGGGTCCAGCACTCAGGAACCGCTGCAGAGGGTCTCGGGACGCACTGCTTGCCGGAGTTTTGGAGACTGTTGCATACACAACCTCAGTTGTAGAACCCCGTGCTCCGGAATCAGATGTTTTGGGTGTACTGAATTTAGTTGAGGAAGAAGATTTGGTGGACACGTTTGGCTTCGGCAAGACTTCAGGTTTAGTATGGATCCTATTCCCAGTATAGGGCATGGGCGGACTTATCTTCAAGTTTTTCAACTGCACTTGAGAAGGCGAAAGCTTTGATAAAGAAGTGACGGTTGAAGATCTATGGAATGTGTTGAACTGTTTCGTGACAACAGTTTTTGGGGAAGAAGGAGAAGGCATGGTAGTCATTTTCGGACTAGTCAGTGGAGGAGAACTCAATGAGGTTTTCTTTAAAGGAAAGTCAGGTAGCACATAACCATAGGGGTCTTCGTACATGTCTAAAAATCGCCTGTCGTCCGTTGCTCTACTGGTCCTAGGACAGGGTGTGGCTATTTGGGCGGCGGGACCAGCTATCTGAATCTCTGCACAATTTTCTCCAGTCAAAAAGCGTAGGAGGCGTTGATATAACTCAATAAGACGATTTGTCCTCAAAGACACGAATTTGTTGTCGAGCTTGAAGGAAATACAGTCTTCAACAGTCAGCTTCACCTGAAAATGACAATCTGTAACAAGAAGACAGAAATAAGAGAAATAGGACATGATTGGATGGTTGAAATCGTTCCTTGGGTATCTGTGACTCCATAGGTCTACCTACTTACCTACCAATCAATTTATTGACTTACTGACTAGGTACCTATGTACCCTACATCATTGTATCATTTATTAAACTCACATCACTGACATCAGTTGAAATAATGTTATCATCTGCTAATGGACCGCTTATCCTCCTATTAGATATTACACTTAGGGAAGTACTGGACATTGACAGCTGCAGTACACTTTTGTCTTGGACGGAAAGAATGGCGGGCTTTTCTCCAGCGGCTACTGTCACACTGAACGTTCCTGGTACAAAATGATGGAATCTGTGAATTAGAAAATATAATTGACGTTCCCAACGACGTCCAGAGGGTAGAAAATTAAATTTTCATTTTGTGCTAGCCTGTTGGATTTATGGCGCTCTGGAAAAGATTGCGCCAATGTAAGACCTCTTTCACGTTCAATCCCAAACCCTCAGCACTAAGCAAATAGGTGCTACCGTCTTTTGCTTTAATGTTTACTGCAAAAAATGCAACACTGTACAGTGATAATTCATTTTTCATAATCAAAACATAAATTATAATTTCAGTTCATTCTCCTGACTCACCTATACTGGTCGGATGAGAGGTGGCAACCTCAATATTAACAGCTTTTGAGCTCAGAACCAGCGTAGAAGATGCCACAGCATCACTCTTGTTCTTGAAAAATCCAATCTTCATGCATTGCAACTGGTAGTTAAACTCCAGAGTCACCCATGTCACACAGTCAGGCTTTCATAAGGATAGAGAGTATTATTTTCAAACTTTGAAATATCTGAGCTAGAACTTACCAAATGGATGGTTTGCCAGTAAGCGGCAATCCATATAGGTACATATGACAAAGTTACCTCTAGAGAGTTGAGGATCTCTGTTTTGCGAACTAAGAGGTCACCTGACTTCAATGCTCTCCATCCCATAATTGATAAATCTAAAATAATTTGGTCGATTTCGGAGGATAAGAAACTGATAACAAAATATCTAAAATAATTTGGTTTATATCGGAGGATAAGAAACTGATAACAAAATATCACAAGGGGGAAAGAAATGAATGAAAAAAAGGTGCAGTACTTCACGAGTTGAATTGACACGTTAAGTTGATAATTCATGAGATACTGTGACTGATGTGGGCATTGTTCAATTTTTGTGGATCAAATAGATCGTTGACGCCTGCTGTGTACTCAAGTTGAGTTTTTAGGTATTATTGGAGATGATGTTACAGGGCAGAATGTCAATATGATCTATCACGTGCCCTATTGGGTGATGCTCTGAGTATATATCATGATACGTGCCGTGATTCAATTGAAGAGCATTTACCTATGACAAACATTACATTTGGAAATTCAAGAGGTTCCTACCATATTAGCATATTAGGCAATGTTTTCTGCATTAACGTATTAATGACGATATAATACCTGTAATTAAAGCCAACACCAAATTTCCGGTCGACTATTCTTTTTCCACTCGCCTTGCATTGGTCTTCAACACAAACTTCCAGCATCTCCCTGATGTCCCTGTTTATTACCCTATCCATGGCTTAAATGAAAGAGGGAATGAATGATTCATAACATAAGGAATGAACATAAGGAATGAATTAGGTTTTATCACCACTCATTCACAACATGCGCTCGATCAGGGTAGTAAATAACATAATGTACGATACATCAGACACTCAACAAGAGTATTACTGTTATTTGATGGAAAACTAACAAATAATAGATACCTAACTATCACATAATAGATAACTATTACCGTTATTTGACAGATATATCATAAGTTTATATAATATGTGTCATGCAAAATAAAATCAGCGCTCAGGATGTTGTTTCACAGGGTACAAAAAGAAAACAGTCATTCACGGTCTAGTAAAATGGCAGCACATTCAACATAAACGAAGTCACCAGCTTCCTTGTATAAAATAATATCAAATAACCATAATAAAATAAATAATAAATAATACACATAGCACTTTACTGCAACGACTTCAAACTTATCAAAAAACTACCATTCATATCTACAGTAAGTAAATTATACAGCTATCAAACATGTGAATCAAAAAAGGCACCTATCACCTGAAGGGGGCGGTCAATCATGAATAAAAATGAGATACCTATCATTGTATCACCATATTACCATTTTCATTTCGAGCCACTTTTTCGTCTATGAGGGGTAGAAGGTCTGCTGTTTACTGGGGTTGTGTGACGACTAAGTTGCACTGGGCTCATCATCCCGCCTAATGTTCTGGATGTAGATGCAAACTCAGGGTGGAATGAGGGAGTTTCATTGCCATGGACTCCATTTTCTAAATGACAGTGACACCAAAATGATATCTGTCTGCAACAAACATCAACAGTTTTCAGTTTCCGGGTGTAAGTTTGGCTGTTTTTGAGATTGGCAAGTGTTTTTGACAGAGGTTCACCAGGAGATGACGGCCGGGAATTTGGAGAGGTTCTGTGTTTGCCATCGGATCTTCCAGCTGGGGACCAAGCAAGTGGGTGCTGAACGGATTGCTCACGGCTACATTTCGCCTGAGATTTCTCCTCCTTCCATCTCTCATATTCTTCTTCGGCATCTTGTTTCCTGTATTCTTCCATCATCACAAGCTCCTCTTCAGCTTCTTTAGCTGCCTGCTCTGCTTTCCTCTTCTGCTTCTCCAGTTTTTCATGTCTTTCGATCCATTTTTTAAATCCTTGTTTCTGCTCTTGCTTCTTTTCGACAGCCAATCTCGTCCTTTCCTCCTCCTCATCTCTCCTTTGTGCCCTGGCAACACGCTCCTTTTCTTGAATAGAATCGTCTTTATGCGATTTCCAGTTTTGAAAAGCTTTTTCATTGTCCTTCAGTTTTTCAATTTTCTCTTGTTCTTTTTGTTTCTTCCTTGCTTTCATTTCTTCAGATCTCTTTAGTTTTTGCTCTAGGATTAGTCTCTTTTTATTTTCCCACAATTCGAAGTTTTTCTTCTGAAGAACCACTTTATTAGCTTCCTCCTCTCTTGCCCTTTGCTCTCTGTCTTTCTGTTCTTTTTTAGCTTCCAGTAGCCGCGTCTTTTTCTCCCTGTCTTTCTGTGTGACCCACTCTTCCATTTTCTTAGCATCATCTTCAGTTCCCTTCACAGATTTTGGGTCAATCCAGCTGCAAATTTTCGGAGTAGTTTTGGTAGCCTTTAGAGTTCCCTTCGAAATAACCGGGATGTCACATTCATCATTTTTGCTAATAACCTTGGTTTTGGTCATCTCAGACATCAAATCCCCTTTCTTGAAAGTTTGCGCAAGACGACAGGGCTTAGTCTTCTCCAGAGACGATCTTGATGAGTCAGAAGAATGGGATGAGGAGGTTGTGGAAGAGGATGAAGATGACGATTTCGAAGATTCGGTTTGTACTGATGACACAGACTTGCCATCATCATGTTCTTCTAGAGAGTCAGGTGCGATCTCTGAATCATCCCTCGAAAGATTCCTTCTTCGAGGGGTGTCGAATTCCTGCGAAAAGAATAAATTGATAAGTGACTAATGACATGTTGGGGACAAAAAATGGTCATGTTATCAATGGAAATTCCTTTTACATACCTCTGCTATCTCCTCTTCTTCACCTTCTGAAAGAGGTGTTCTGTTGAAAGAGGAATCCAATTCATTGTCTGGTGCAGCAACCTCTTCTGAAATAGTTTCAAGACCTATACGGAGTTAGTCGTTGGAACAGTAAACTGGAGATAGGGGTAATAACTAGTGAGAGATGTTCTCAATTCACGAAAGTTGAATTACCTGATACTTTGTGTTTCTCTATTGCTACTGATATGCTCTCCTGAACAAGTTCCCTAGCTTTCCCCTCATGATCAATCGAAGTTGTTTCCATAGACCATGCTGCAAAATAGCATTCATAACTGTGACAATTTTTGGTTTATAATACTCTCCGGGCGTTATTTCCGCTAATAATGCACGCTCTCTATTTCTGATAATAGTGCTCGCAGTGCAAGATTATAGCAGCTAATACCTTCGTTGTTTTGACTGCTCTCTCTTCCGGGACAGACTATATATTTTTTGTTTTGAAATATATATCTGTTTTATATATCACAAGGAGAATATTATAACACATAATACCTTCTGGCTGTTTTCGTGATACGTGCTCGCCCTCACTGCGTTCGTGCATTATCGCACGTATCCCTCACGCCAGAAGGTATTATTTGATTATAGATAAATGAGTGATTAAAAAGCTTGTAGAAGTCGCGAACACAAACTGGAAAAAGATTGAGGCGGGAATATCTCAAAAGTCAAAGGGTAATATCCATCATAATTCAATAGGTAGGTAGTTCGATGAACAGGTAGGATGAAATTCAGAAACAAAATTTACCAATGAAAGAGTAACCCTTGATCCTTGAATGCTAGAACAAAGAAAAATTACGGATAAATGGTCATCACAAATAAAAGTTGAGAAGTTACGAAATTTTGATCGGACTGCGAGGCTACCTGTCTTTAGTGAAAACCCGTTTCATAATACATGACTCATATCTTATTCGTTTCATCCATTCTCAAAAACTCCCTCCTCATAAACTCAATGATATCTCGTGTAAAAATTATCAAATTGAAAAGACATAGACTATGTCAAAAAAGATAATCAATATTCAAAACGATGATTTATGATTACATTAATATTATCGAAGGATTAAAAAGCATCAAATAGGTAATTTAAAAATTAATTAGCTAATTCAGAATTATCATCATATAAGTTTTATCTTCCCGTCATTGAGCAATGGTCCAATAGGGTTATATTTTGATATGTGTATTTCATCTCTTGAAAGATCTACTGGCAACTCACTTGGATCAACCTGAACCTGAAACATTAAAAATGATAGTTCAAATTCGATGAAAACTTGCTTCTCGAAAAACTCTTCATTACTTGGGAATGCTCAGGAGTCACTTACATCGTTCACATTTTCCTTCACTTTGAAGAAAATAAAAGTGTTGAGATTAGGCACAGTCATGCTTTTCTGTTTGTCAAGCTTTTGGAATGCTGGTGGCATATGCTTCAAGGCAACGTCTTTCATGTGATCTTGCGTATTCCTTCGAAAGCACAAAGTAGTGTCCGAGAACGGTTTGGCACCTTGGTGAAAAGTTTCGCCAGTATAAATTCCCAATCAAAAAATCGACCGCAGTTGTTGGGCAAGCTCTTCAAAATTGAAACGTCCTGTTCAAACCTGTGGAACTCTCGAGCATAGACAAACTCCTGTGGAGAAAGCCGGGGAATGCCGTCCTCTTCTTTAGCCAACTCCTCTTCCAAACAATATTCTGCAAACTCCTCTATCTTCTTGACACGTGTCCGGACGTAATCAGTCACCATGTATTTGATGCGCTGGATGGAGAGGTAACTCATCAATTATATTGTCATTTCAAATCACACTTGCATAGGTAGTTGAAACGTTGAAATCACTTCTCAACTTAAAATTTCTAATTTATGGATGACTATTGACTACCATAATGCAATATCAAATATGAGAGGGAAAAGTCTGTGCACCTTGCTGAATCAAGTCTGCTTATCAATGACGTGTTACATAGTCGAATGTACACCGTATGTACACGTAAGAGCGCTCAACACGCTGCAGAAACGTTCACAGGCGTACACAATAACCTGTATCTCAAGCTGGTGTATTCCAGCAGCGAATGGCGAAGCCTCTGCAAAGTTATTTTCCACATTCTGACATTGCTCCAGTAAACAATCCACAACTTCCTGTTGAGTCTCCATGAGATAGGGAGAGAGACGCTCGTTTACCCAACTCTCTTCCAATCTACAAAGAGAAAGTGTTCCAACTGTAATTATCTCGTATTACGTACGTATAGAAATTTCCACAACATTTTTCATTGGATCACGATAGGTATCATAAAAGTATAAAGTATAATACAATTCCTTACCTGTCTAAAACTTGGGCTGCAGTCAACTGTTCATATTCTTCGTCATCGTCCTCCGGTTGCAGAGCCTCCAACGTGTCATCCATATGCTAGGAATTCTAATTAGATAATGGTGACTTCTTAGCAGAATTGCCAATTATTGAGCAGAAAAGCAGAAACACTGTTATTTATTTCACTGACGGAGAGAAAATATACGAGGATTTAAGAGAAATATATGATGGCGTTTTGTGTGGAAAAGTGGGGGAGCAAAAACAATTTTTGATGAAAATAATTTTATCGACATAAAAACAATGACAATGTATGACAGTTACCAACGGTATTCCAGAAACCATTTCACGTGAAATCGTTTTAGTCTGAGAAAATTTCAGAAAGTGTAGCAACTTCAGCATACAATTCAGATTAATTAACAGCAATAAATGAGGGAAATGAAGATCAAAATATACGCGAGTTTTTTATTGATCGCTTATGTTATCTTACATCTACGTATTTCAGAGTATAAGTAGGCGAAATAAGTAGGCGAAATAAAATGGTGTTGATTCTACACCAAATTCCTATTCACTATCAAAGAATTAACCACCCAGCGGCATAATCAACATCAGCAAAATTTCAAACAACAGTAAAGAATCTTAACTAGACATTTATTGTACATTCGGCCCCAACTGATAAAATTAACAAAACATTTTGATTGAAATATTTTTACAACAAGCTTTACACGTCAACAAATAATGTTCCTGAGATCAAGCTGAAACTCTTGTACTAATAGATCTTTATTAGCAGAAGAAAATGGTACATCTAACACTACCTACTTAGAGAAGAACGGAGAGGGAACAAATCATGCAATATAAACACTAAAACATCGTATCATAGTATCATGAAAATAAACATGAGAATAGGCATGTAACTTGGTTTCAGTTATATGGAGAAGTGACCAGCACATGATATGATTATTCTGCCAATATTGCCTTTCAGAGAAGAGGTTCTGCTCCATTCCAGTCGACCTTGGCATTTTTCCAACGGGTCCTGATGCAAAGCTCCAGGGGTGGATCATCATCAGAACTTTGAAAACCAATGTCTGGCTGAACACTCAGCTTGTAGAGTGAATCCTGATTTCCCAAACTGCAACAGAAATGAAATTATCCTCGCAATGATCAAGTTATGGAATCAATGAACGGAATGCTGCAATGAAAGGTTTGAAACGCAATAATGACCTGTCATAGTAGTAGAGGTCTATCTTTTGACCTGGAGTGGCAGTTCCGGTTCTACTAAACAGTACTGAGTAGTGAGATTCACTGCATATAACCCAAATTCCAGAATTTGCATTCTTAAGATAAGATCCAACCTGATGAAAGTAGGTTTCATGATAATAGGTACACTGTGAATAAAGGGCGTCAAATATGACTGGAAAGTAACCCAAAGATGGGTGCTAACTGTGAAAAAATTTTCCAAAAAATATGAGGAAGTATTTCATATTTCTGCGGACTGTGAATTATTTGTCAAAAACCAACCTCAAATACTTTATAGTATTCATAGAGTGTTAAGAGGCCAATGTCTTGCTGCTCTCTTACTCCTTTCAATATCTTACCATCTAAGTCAATAGTATCATTGAACACATTCTGAGCTGAAATAGAATATAAGCTAACGCTCTAGATAATAGGCTGATCAATCAACATCAATTTCGAATCAAGAGCAATAAGATTCTATTTCGAGACACCTGGTGCAATGGACATTGTATCATGCAAAAAGATTGATGATATAATTATGCAGTGAAAATTGAAAATTAGCAAAATAAACCTGAATATCCAATGAGGCACAAATTGACAAGTTCTTGACTGCAGTAACCATGATTTGCCATCAGGATTGAGCCAGGTTCATCCATATCTGACCGTATTGTCTCAACACCTAGGCAATTTAGAATATTTATTACCCAGTTCATTTTGTTCTCAAAATTGAATATTCATTATTCTCAATATGAAAAGAAAAATGCTCCAATATAACAAACCTCTGCTGAGAATAACACTATACAAGAATAGAATACATCCCTTCCCCATTGGACTCTGAAACTGGGGCAAAAATTCCTGTACACAGCTTTCTGTAGCTGCAAGAGAATCACATCGACATAATTGAACTTTCTCAGTAATACCATCATTCCTATACATTATAGCTGACTGAAATCTACTCCTCCCTGAATCATAGCAAACTTTTACACTTCTACTACCACCATCATAGCTGGCTGCTTGCCATAGTATTGAAGATAAAACTTTTCCAAGCACCTTCTGTCTTTCAGCATTAGTAGGAGACAAATTTCCTTTTTTATCCTCTAATAATTTCTTTATGATAAGTGCTTGAACAGCAGCTAAAATTCCGCAAGGTCCTCCCTTATGCTGTACCAGTCCAAATTCTAATCCATTCCTGTCATTAAATGTGAAGCTTTGTTGCTCCCATTCAGGATTAAAACTAACTCCTGTTGCGTTTCCAAAGATGATTTCTCTTAAGCTGACAGCATCTCTGATAGATAGATCTTCAAGTTTTTTAACTGAACTCATTGTGCTACACCTAGTTTCAGTCTCAATAGTATTCAAATCAAGATTAGCAAGTTCATTGTCAATGTCACATTCAATATCAATGAACTCCATTCTCTCACTATTCTGATCAGAAAGTAGCTTTGTTGGTTGGCTGAATCCATTCTTCATCTTGCTTATCTCGGTGTTGAAGTGACTTGAGGGAGACTCTTTTTTGGGACTTATTGACAAACTTTCTTTATCTTCTTGCAAAGATTCGAATTCTGAATAAGAGTTCCGTTGTCTTGATGGGGGGCGAGATTGAGGTACAACAGGAGTTTCTTTACTTTTTTGACTACTTCCTACTACTTGAAGGGTATCAGCATCTTTGAATGGGCTACTATTTGACTTGCCAATATGTTTGAGATGGTTATTTCTCAATAACCTTGCTTTAGAAAAGGAATTGCTTGAGCTCATTTTTTCCTTGTTAGAATGACTATTCTGGCACTGTTGCTGAGAGCTGACCTCTGGCCGTTTCTTCTTATCTGAATTGAGGTCAGTTTTGGTGAGTGAAAATGTACCTTTTATGACTAGTCCATCACAATTAACTTCTCCAGAATGCTGTCTTTCTTCTATGCAAATTTCAGGGTTCTGAATTCCAGCCTTAGTCATCAGATCAGCAACAATAATTTCTGCCATTGAAATGTAGGGTTTTTCTCTGTGTTTGTTTGCTTTTATCAGTTTCAAAATGTGCAAGACTTTTGCAAGCTCTAGTCTGAAATAAAATGACTGTAGCTTTGGGTAGGGATAAACAATTACCTGCAGTACTTTGGAATAAAAATCCAACAAAAGGACTGCCAATTAAATTATTTTCAAGTTTCATACATGCTTATTGGATATAGATCAAAAAAAGAAGTTGTTTCATGGAATTGTTGTATTACCTATTAGTTATCGAAGTACTGGTCCGGGGAACTTCTCTATCAAATGCCTCAAGAGTTGATCTGTAGTTATTACGATAAAGATATTCACGAAAAAGACTTGAAGACACACTTTCAACAGTCTGATTCATTCTGGTATTGAAATAGATGTTTTATTGGAAGAGTTTTAAATGAGAATCAAATCTAAATTCAAGATTGGGAAAGCTTGATGTCAAAGTGGATCAAGTGACCTAATAATAGTACACAATGTATGGCATAAATTGAGCCCACAATTATGGGACAATTTGCAACATGGGGCAATTTGCAGCATTGGGATTCTTAGACATTTGTGGGATGTTTTAGTTCGGCCAACCTTTTCTACACTTTTTCCAGTTCCAATTCACATTGTGAGCAAGGGGACATAAAATAGAAAAACTGATGGTCCAGCAGGGGAAGGCACTCAGAGTTTTGAAACCACAAAGATAAAGAGGGAAGACCCTTCAAAGCATAAGCATGCTTCCAATTAATATTAAAAATTGGAGCATATGCAATATGATTTACCAGGACCTAGAGTGGTGCTCCAGCCTGGTTATCTGAAAAAACTACACTGAAGCAAAAGCCATAGAATCGAACTGGTTCAATTTAATGGCTTTTAACTAATTTCTGCAAAAAATAGACATGGACATGATGTTACCATCACTTTGGTAATTGGCATTTGTCCATCGCATTCACTCATGACTGATCATGCCTGATGATAGACCCTGGCCCTGCCGGAAATTTTGTTTCCCGCCTTATGTCGTATCCAGTTTTCAGATTTTACATTTTATTTGACTTCTGCTTCTCGCGTCGAGCGCGCCTTCATGTTCCCGCGCTGCGCGACCCAAATGCTCCGCGCGCTGCGCTGCGCGTCTTTCTTCGACTTTTCACTCCACTGAGTAGATCAGGGGCGCGCATCGCGATCGTGTGCAGTAGTGCAGTACAGCGCCCGTACTGTCTACCTTCAGCTTCAATCTTCATGTCATCGGCGCGGCATTCGATGAAGGCCAAGGCGCCCCTTGCCAGATTTTATCTGTCCATTGTCTGGCGATGCTAGACCGCTGATGCAAGCCGCTTGCTGATGCAAGCCGCTTGCTGCACTATAGGCAACCCCGGAACTGGGGTTCGCGCTATTCGGCGTTCGCGCGCGACGTACGAGTGTCATTTGCACGTATCGACTAAATTTTGCGTCGCGCCGCGCATATGCAATAGATTCAAAATCATTTTGTTTCCGAAACTTGAACAAAGATTAATTGTGGAAATAACTGAAGAATTATGGATGATTCTAACTATGCGTCTATGCATAAGTGCATAACTCTAAGAGTAGCTCAACCTAAGAGTAAGATGGTTCTGTTGATTGAATACCTATTGTATCATTCTTTTTGTTTCATTCCTCTTATTCAAATTTGAATGCTTCTAAAAAAGTTTTGAATTGGTAAGTGGTAATTCTCTCATCATTCCAATAAAGTTTCGATCATGTTTCATCTTCATTAGTTAGTGTCTAATCAGTGTCTTTAGATGAATGTCCTATTGACCCTATAACAGTGGTCTGGGGATCAACTCCACATTTAAAGCTCAACATTTGATTTTGAACCTGCAAACATCAACCCTGATAGGTGAGTGCAAATTGAATGCTGCTTTTATATCAGATTGTCCTCAGTACTGCATCAAGTTGTACCATGTAATTTGGAAATCAATGATTGATGTTGGCTGCACTCTGATCCATTAGCAATGTTTTTGCTTATCCAACTTCCTCTCCCTCCACATCCAACCTCTTCAGCCAAGTTTCCCCCCTCAATGCTCTGTCAACTTCTCCAGCAACACATGACAGTTGACAATAACAGGTATCTCTATTCTGTGAGAGGGAAAAGA
>CAMPET010000021.1:330215-363766 GCA_946803715.1 Beroe ovata | reverse complement strand
CATACACATGCACAAACGCACATACACACACGTTACACAGTCACACTCATGCATACGCCAACATGCACATACAATTACACGCATGCACAATGTAATGACATACTCAAACACACACTGATCACACAAACAGACACATACGCACCCACAAACACAGACAACCAAACACAACACATACACACATACAGTCACTGTGCGTATGACTATGACTGCTTGACTGTTTGAGACAATTAAGTACGCATGGCGCGTAGTGCTATGCGTGTTTGTGTCTCTTTGTGTATGTGTCTGTGTGCGTATGCTTGCGTTTGTCTGTGTCTGTGGGTGTGTGTGCTGTTGTGTGTAGGTATATTATGCTTGTGTCTGCGATCTGCGTGTGTGTCTGTGTTTGTGTGTGTTTGTGCGTGTGTCTCTGTGAGTGTGTATGTTTAAGTTTGCGTGTGTATGTGTGTTTGCNCGATTATACCCTTTAAGCAATATGTAGACGTTGCACCACCATATATTAGTATGTGAAACTGAAAGAGCAGCAAAGTTTCATGCATCACATAAATCATTTAAAGGGGTGATTCTTTTATTCATACACTATAAACATTATGGCACTATTATGGCTCATGGTTGACTATGATATTGATCATTCAGTTTTATGATATTGACTCTCCGCATAAGCAGGTCCGCATTGAGTTGCTAAAACTGCTATGTCTAGTTGGTTTTGAAAGTCGAGCTCAACGAATCTTAACCCATTTTCATGCTAGTGCTACCGTGAGCATCGAATTTATTGTAATGCTTCGTTGCTTTGCATTTCCTTTCAAACCGCTCTTAACCACCCAACTTCTTCCTTTTCATTTTCATTACTCCCTTGTCAAGAAATCAAGTTCAATTTGCTTTGGTGCAACTTGAAGTTGCACCAAAGCAAATGATAATGAAAATCTGTATTCTAATTTGCCAGATATCATATTGACATAGCTTGGCACAGTTCTTTAGAAATCTGTACTCTGAAATGAACCCAAAATAACAAAATGACACACGATTCCCGAAGAGTCTCTTTTCAATTTGAGTTGTTATTCATATTGGTCGAGTGATAAAATCGAGTGCCGAAGGCACGAAATTTTATCACGAGACTAATAACGCCCAACTTTTTCGAGTATGTATCAGTATAGTTATGCACCATACCGCATGAAAAAATTCGACAATACCAAGCATTTTCATACACTTCCAGCCACGTGATTCGAGTGACCAATAGCAGCACGCTTTCAGCCCAGCATGACAGTGCCTCCTGATTCCTACGCTCAGTAACGTAACAATAATGCCCCTATACTATTGGTGCTTGGTATTCATCCTGTGATCCTTTTAATTCTATTTATCATAAAACGTTCCACCTGGTTCTGTCTCGTGTTATTTTGTGTCACTCGTGACCTTATCAATATCATGATGGGACACGTTTTGACCTCATGACAGACTCGCAACCCCAGCGAAAAATTACACTAGAAATTTTGTCAATGTCAATCGCTTAAATTGCATTTTCGAAAAATTCAGTACAATCGTTCTGAAAATTCAATAATTGGATATTCCTTTGTTGGTAAAAACTCCCAGTCCCACGCAAAGAAAGTTGCAATTATAAACAAAAGTCCCTGACTTTTCCCGTCCAGTTTATATAAAACCGGGAGTTTCGCTAATTAATTTGAACAATCGACATTAAATTCAAATTTTGAAATGGATTATGGATTTTGAACTACGCTACGCTGCCCGGGTCGCAATTCCAAGCATATATAATCCCCCCTAGAGAGCATATTACAATCAGAGCTAGAACATGTTTGGTTTGGATTGGACTCTCCTTAACGTCACTCTGCTGTGTGTGGCAATGCTGTGCTGCTACACTGGCTACTCCTTCATATTCAGCCGCATCAGAGAGGAGTCAAGGAGGAGCATGATCCCAGAGCACCTGTGGGGCATATCCCTGGGGGGATCGGACATCACAGCATCCACCATATCGTTACCCTACTTCATTGTGGGTCTCATCAAGCAGCACGAGTACCTTCCCAGTTGGGTGTGCATCGTGGTGGGGTTCGTCGACAACCTATACCTGGCAGCATCAGTGTGGACCATAGTTATGTGGAGCATTCACCGACTCGTTTACCTGAAGTTGCCTAGCAGCACGAGCGGGCTACTCGTAGCCAGGGTAATGATTGCTTGTGTTTGGACAGGATCCCTCCTTCTAGCCCTCCCTCCAGTCTTCTTCCCCGTCCCCTACACCTTCAGCAGCTACACCATGACATGCAGTGCTAACAACACCACATACCTTCTGGTGTATGGATCCATATGCATTGTCCTTCCCATTTTCGTCATATCAGTGGTTTTCACAAAAACCTACTACGTGACTGCATCCATGGAATTGAAAGCAAAGCGGTACCGGCCCATGCGAGGATCAGAGTCTGACACCACAGCCCCAGCAGAGAGGTGCACTGTGAGGGACTGGCTGAGGAAGCACCTTCTAACCTCAACATCGTCGTGTAGATCCACACAAGCGACGACCAGCTCTGAATCCCTGCAGGCAATCGTACGGAAAAGATACATTGATTCCAAAGATAAAGTATCTCAAGAACCAGTCGTAGCCAAGCATAAGGAGCATAAGACGTCCACCAAATTTTCGGAAAGGGCGGAAATAGAGCACAATCATGGACAGAGATTGCGGAGTTATGACACAGTGGATGACCTCAACATGGCGTCAATCATACTGCCCTTCTTGGGACACGACGAGGAGGAAGAGGAGGAAGAGGAATCGGTCTTCCCCCCTCCTCCCACTTCCCCTCAGCAGAGGACAAGAACCTATCACATTGTGAATATGGCACCTGCAAAGACAAGAGGGGAGGGTAAAGCAGATTCCAGGGATGGGCGTTGTCTGAGTGCTAAGGAGGTTAAGCGTGTGAAACGTGCACTACTACACTCAAGCACTTCGTCCAACAGGGAACCGATAAAGTCCAAGTTTTTGAGAGGACGGAAAAGGACAGTCCTGATCCTGCTGTGTCTCTTCTGTTCTCAGATCATGTCCACTCTCCCAATATACATCCTGTTCATCATTTTCCATTACGGTGGGGGGGAATTCATGCCAACCCCCAAGATGGTGACCCTGTCCACGACACTTCTGGTCTGCAACACGGGGTTCAACCCCATAATCCGGATAGCCATACGTCCAGCGTACAACAAACAGTTTCTCAAGTGGCTGCTCTCGGCATTCACTGGCCTTCGCCCAAAAAATACTCTCCATCAAACAAATCATCAAGTTGTGTGATTCCACTACCACCCCAAATCATGTTTATCGACACTTCCAGATGTTTGGAATATTAGATGTTTGGTCAAACATAATCACAATGGACAAAACCTCTTCATGCTAATATTCGTGAATATTATATGGAGCTGTGAATTGTGAAATGGAAGCATTTTTGTAGCAAATTAAAATGATCGATGCGGCAGCACCTTGCGTCTCATGAAATCAACTGATGTAATGACCATTCTGAGACAGCTATAAATTGTTGCTTTATCGCTGTGAACACTGGCTTCCTCTATCATAACCACTTAAACCTCTACAACTACTTTAGCTGTGTGTGAACCAAAGAATCTTTTATTGGTCAATCATGAATCGGTGTAGACATTCATTATTTGAAAATTCGACTTCAATCATCCGATCTAATTGATAATCCCACTGAGTTCTAATATGTCTGAAATTTATTTCTTTGACGATGTCGTGAATGCTCTAACAAATCAAAATCATTCCAGCAATATTTCTTTTGTAATGAAGCTATTCAATCGTTGCCTTCCATAGCAAATCCATTACCCTTGACATATAACAACAGTTATGGAGTAGATCAAATGCACGTGAGAGAGTGTCTGAGTGTATGTGTGTGTGTGTGTGTGTGGTTTGTGATCATAGGTCATCGCCACTTTGAGAAAGCAATGACCTAACTGCTCTGAATCATTAGACTGTTTGGTCGTATGAAAGTATATCAATGACCCCCTACTGAACCCCTTGTGACCCCCTGGAGATCACCTTATGACCTTATTTTTATCCCCATGAGACCACTTTCTGACCATTTTTGACCCCTACTGACCCCCAGGGGGGTCAGGAAGTGGCCTCATGGGGGTCAAAATAAGGTACTAAAGTGATCACCATGGGGTCAGAGGGGGTTCACCAGGGAGTCAGTTGGGGGTCAGTAGGGGGTCAGCAGGGGGTCAGTAGGGGGTCAGCAGGGAGTCATTGATATACTTTCATACGACCGACTGTTTTAGGTCGCTCCAAACTCAAACTCAATGACCAAAATCAGAAAGTGTGACGACAATCAAATCTGTTTAAATAATACTCTGCCGTTTAAATGGATTGTTGTCTTGAATTTCCAAACGATATTAAATGAGGGTGTCAAAGTAAGTACTAAAAACTAAAAAACCTACAAAAACTGAAGAACCTACAGAATACTAAATGAATTATCAATTATTTGACCTTTGAATAGATGAATACTTGGTGATGAGGAGTGATAGAGTGACTATGGTAAAAGTCCACGGGAGGAGTACCCGGAGATACCAGTCAAGAGTGGTATGGGAGAGTGTAGACCAGAGGAGAGGAACCAAGCATCCCAGAGTATCAACGTCAGTCACGCTCTGGAAGGGGGAATGTGAGTGAGGACGCACTCTATCTAATTCATGTTGAGTTCATAATTCTCTGTTCAGTGCAATAACTCCCAACAGTCAAGTTTTCGTTAGCCCCCCTCCCCAGCATTCGTCAAACCACAGCAAGTGCTGGGGAGCTAGCAAGGACTTCCATTTAACTAACTAGAGTGTAGGGCTGTAGGAACTTCGAACACACTCACGACATTTTGTCTACCACCATTAGCAGGACAACTTTCGTTGCTAAGTGAAATATTGCGCACTCCAATAGTCTTACGCAAGCGAGACATTGGGGAATATCATTCACGGGCAATTTTACCTGCTGGTAACACGTGAACCACAAGTCTCGGCTCAGAGTGTCATTGGGTCGGAGCCCCAAGTATATCCGCGTGCCGTTAACAGTCACAACACCCGCGGGAATGCCTTGCTTAGCGAAGAAACCAAGTCCATAGTAACCCTGTGAGTGAGACAATCACAAAGTGCTAACATTGGTCACATCCTGAGATTTGAATAACCTAAATCATGAATATTGATATCTAGTGTAACTTAGACTAACCTCTACGACAGAGTTTTCTGCTGCTCTAGCATACCAGCGAGCAGCGTCATAGTAGTTGCCCTTCTCCCATAACACTCTGCCGAGCATAGCCTGGCACGGACCGTGTCCATTGTATGCAGACATGGAGTAGTAGTGAAGAGAGCAGTTGGCAACATGTACTGACATCTGAGGAGATAAAACTTTTAAATCATCTGACAATTTCTACGTTTGTACGCTGAGATTGTAAGAACATGCTTTACAGATTGATCTACTCGCATGTTAACTATTAAATCTCTGGGAGTTTTTCCTCTCATTTCACATGGCAATTATGGAGCTCTGTGTGGGATACGTGGTCCAATCCTTCACATACAAAGATGAAGACGTACGCATAACATGCACGCTCCACGCGCGTTAAATTCGATATTTGCGCGAGGTCCATCACAAGAAACAACACGCGCGTTCCCACAATGTTACACATTACTCATCGAACTGTGTCACTTTATGTCCCACGGAATTGTTCTGTCTTATCTTTTGAGCAACGTTAACATGACATACGAAATTCTCTTACCTCACTAGGGAACTCCTCACATATCCATGCCAAATTGTACTGAGCAACCTCAACGCCAGCCTCAGCTAACACAAGATACTTCAATGCAGCCTCATCATACTTTTCATCTTGATAGAGCAACACAGCTTCTCTAAGCAACTTCGTGACATGGTTGCTCTGAGAAGACAACAACTTGATGTACCTGCAAATATACACACCATTAAATAACACAGTTGAGAAGACATAAGATGTATAGACATGGTCAATATCGTCGAAACACCTACCTCAGTGCTTGTTCACAGTTTCCAGTCTTATTGACCACACCTTGTATTGTCTGCTCCGCTGAAACTAGAGCAGCGTCCTTGTGACCTCGATCAGCTGCTAACTTGAACATCTCATGAGCGTAATACTGAGGAACGCGTTATTTTGGGAATATCAAAACATGTGCAACTAGGGCGACCAACGAATAGACAAGATATAAAAGGAAATACAAACTAACCGGGTCAGAACTAAACTTGTGGTAGAACGATTGTATTATAGCAAGGTTGTGTGTGGCATCTGTATCTCCTAACACGTGTGACTGGTTAAAGTAGTGAATAGCTCCCGTGATGTTGTTATTCTCATTCAACTCCAAGTAGCCTAGTGTCCCGGGCGCAGCTTTATGTCCGGACTTGGCAGCTTTCTCCAAAAAGTGCCGTGCTTTGGTCGTCTGTGTGTGTGTGTGAGTGTGAGTTGGTGATATCAGATACAATACTATTGATATCAATCATCAGTGACTGACAATGATTCAATTCAACTATTAATGAAGGTATTCGAGTATTTGTATCTCACGTTTTTAGAAGTTCCCTGTCCCTTTAACAACATGATACCAGTGTCGAACATGGCATCTGGGTGGTTCTGTTGGGCTGCTGCGTGCTGCATCTCAAACGCCTGGTCCATGTTCCGCTCGATACCACCCTGTCCCCAATACATCATCCGTGCTACGTTCGCCTGTGCTTCAGCATCTCCCTAGTATTATAGGGAATAGGGAACATTATAGGGAATAGTATAGGGAACAATCGGAACATCATAGGGAATAGTGTAGGGAACATTATGAGAAATAGACAATAATAAAGAAATCGATAACTTCCGTATATGACATTTACACATACGTACCTGGTTAGCCTGCATGAGCAGATACTGGTACACCTGATCGTCTGCACCTTCCTGCATACCCAATGCTCCGTGAACAAGGCGGGTCCTCTCTGAGACTAAGTCCTCAGATGTCGCACTTTTCCAATCAGACATGAACTTTTCGGCCACAACACCATGATATGCTGTATAGATACCGTGTTACAACATTAGGCGAAATCATCTGGCATGACTGTAGGGTCACTGATGAACTATTAACTGACAGATGTCAGATTATCGAAACCAGATTCAGTTAATCTAATGGACTTGTTTATTTTGTCGCGGAGATTACATTCAAAGTAAGTCAGTAACACTAAAAGGTGATCATCCAGACACACACGCACCAAACTGATAGGGACAGGAGGCAGAGGATGCTGCTATTGAGAGATGAGCGAGAATTGAGCCCTGTGCAGCCGCAACTCTCGTAAATAGTCGTGCCTAGAGATCGTATGTAACATTATACCCAGGCGCCAAGAATCAGTGATTCACATGTAATATATAAGCAAAGGTGAATGATCATTGATCAACATGCTATACCCAATCTCACCATTTCCGTTGTTTTGGGTAGTATCACTCCAGTATTGAGCAACGCTGCCACTGTAAACAACGAATCTGGGTTCCCATAGCAACCACTCAATATTGCCATGATTACACTCGTACATTGCATGTTGGAAACTGATAGACTCTCTGTAGTCAGCGAGTCTAATGTCTGCCTGATGTCCGTTATTGTCCTACTGGACAACAGCTGTTTTCTTACCCACTCTCTGCAAGTAGAGTAATCCGATTCTTAGATCAGCGCAGTATCATTTAGTCAATTCATTATTGACTACCTAGTCATTGAATCGGTCAATTAATTAGTCAATGATCAGATCTGAATACTCACAGAGGATCATCCAGAGTACAGTTGATGTAGGGTGAGATGTGCTTCATGATGACAGCCGTTTCCATGGTAACTCGAGTCACTATAGAGGACTTGACAATGAAGCCAAGGTCATTGTAACACTGATTTTCTGGACCACGGTAACCTTCACTCGCACACTCTAAATGAATGTGCTACGCATTATTCACAATGAATGACTAAATAATACCTGCTTAGGAGGAACAAAATCACTCATCTAGCGTACAGTTCATGACATTGGACTATAGTCACATGTAGTTTTATCAAAACTTACCAAAACTGTCTTGGGAAATGGAAGTGACAGTAGGAATGTTGCTTACTTCACCAGCTTTGCATAGAAAGAAAGTCTCTGCTAAGTTCATAGGCAACAGGTCGATATGCAATTCTTTCAGTGGCTAAGGAGGGGGTTGACTCACAAAAATTAGATGCTCACGTTGAGAAGGTGTCATTGATAATTCTGCAGAGAAGTATCTAGATAGATCTACTATCATGTCTGATGTTTATAGTAGGTGCACTGTTCAGTACCCAGTAAGTATCTGCTTTCTACCACCCTACACTATCATATTACTCACTCTATTGATAAAGTTGAGATCGTTCATTCTTCTTCCTATGTGAGAGTTCTCAGGGAAGAGTACGAGATCCTTGATAAATCCAGGCATTCCTTTTCTGTGCAGTGTACCTCCTGCAGTGGGCCGTTTTAACAACTAGGAATTGAACACAATATAATTGAGTAGTGGCCACAGAGCAATGCAGCGACCGCTGGGATCTGCAGTGAAAATGAAAATACCTGTGTTCTGTTTACTAACCCAGATTCCATACTCCGTGATTGCTGTACTCGTAAATGCTGGCAACTTGTGTGTTACGCACACAGTGGCTACGGTGCAACCAAGCAACGCATATCTCCACCCTGTCTTCCAATAGTGAAATAGTAACCTGAAATCTTGAGGTTAAGTCATGCCTCAGATAAGATGATTTGAATCATGAAAGTAGGTATATGATTAAGAATGAGTTATTGAGTTAATCGGTATGGATAGTAACGTACCTTTTGCCAGGTATACAATTCAATTGTTCGATCAAATGATACTACTCTTCCTGTCCCAGATCCGTACAACAGGACCATCAGACGCTGAGTCTTTGTGATGTATATCTGAGGCGTCTTGAGGTTTCCGTTGCGATCAATTCTCTGGAGTATAGCACAGTCCTGCTGGCATACGTCTGAAACAAATGTGCTAATTGCGACGTCCATATGATGAAGATACGTTGAGGATATGAGAAGGTGAGAAGGAAATTCAAACTTTCTGCAAAAATCAGTGAGAAAAAGCAATCATCCATTCACCCAGATCTGTGGGATAGATGAGGAGGGAAACATGGCCCCTGCTGTGGTGATGGACATTACTTTCATCCAGCAAATGATAGGCTCCCTTATGTGAATTCCAGCTCACAAATAACTGAAGGAAAGCCAGGGTTGTTTTATCAAAGGCAAGGTATGGCATGCAATTGAAATATTCGATAACATAAAGCGACTCATCCCATGGGATGGGCATTACCTCATCATTGATTTTGTACTCTTCGAGTTGAGATTTAGGATAAAATGGAAAAGGTGGGTCCTCAGGGAAACAAAATGAATCAAATCCAGAAGAAACTGAGAGAATAAACAAAAAGAATACCCATATCCGCATTATTCATGACGTTGTTCATGGCTTATTCATTCTGCAAAATAATGTTTAAAATCCCAGAAAAAAATATTGGTAAAAAACATGAGATTATAAGTCGGATACAATGGAGTGACTACTACTATAAAACTCATCAAGATTCTATTTTTATAATCACATTATACACTGTACAGCACTTGCTCATACCACCAGTGAAATGTTTCTAGTTATTTTCAAGAAAATTTACTGAGGGCTTCATTTGCCTTTTGAGGAAATAAATTCATCCACAAGTGGCTTCCTTTTCAAGTAAGCCTTTTTCTTCCTATGTCTGCGGGATTTGATGTGAGCAGAAAATGAGATATCCCCAATGCAAATTATGCCACATTCCTTGCATGAATGTGATGTCTTATTATTTCCAATTTCACTAAGCAATCTTGGTGTAAACTGTAAAGTCCCATTTAAAAAACCACTCACTGCCTCGTTACTTGGTTTGGATACATCTTCCTGCCATTTTTCAGGATATGATGTGTCCAATCTTATTAGTTTGTAATTCTTATTTTCTTGGTCTAGTCTATTATTGATCCACCTCATTTGCTTCCGTGCATATCTTCTTGTGGATGCTTTCATTTTAATGAGTCCTTCTGCTAAGGCAGATTTTAAATTTGTTTCATCAGTACTTCCATTCTTGACTAACTCGATATATTTTCCAAACTCTTTATAACCAATAACTTGGTTCAAAAGCCCACTTTCATGGGATGAAATTTCCTCGCGGCAGAAATTATGTAACTCTGAACATAAGCCCATTTTTACCATTTCATCAACTCTCTTATCCAACCTGACATCTAATACTTCAAATGAGCATTCCATTGAAAGCACCAAAACTGCATCCCACCTTAGAATTCCATGCTTGTCATTTCTGTTTTGGTGCTGGTTGTCTAAGAGAATACTTTGCGGAGTGCCATACTGACCCAGAACTTCCAGGGAGCGTTTTATTTTTCGATGATCATTAGGATGAAGTTTTGCAGCTGAACAAGGGTCTACTCTCTGTAATTTCTCAAAATCACTCAATTCACTGGATAAGAATAATTCTTCATTCATTCCAGCTATTGATTGATCTATCAATATTGAATCTGGAGAGGTCAGTGTCATATCCCATAGAAGAGCTTCTATATAATATGCGGTTCCACCAACAATTATGGGAATCTTGCCATTTGAGAGGATGTCTCTGATTATTGGGATAGTATGATCAGTGAATTTTGATACATTGTATTGCTGTAAAGGAGACACATAATTAACACAGTGATGAACTATACCATCCATCTCTTCTGTAGTAACAGTATTTGTGATAATGTCAAGCCCCTGGTAAATCTGCATCGAATCTGCACTGATTACTTCCCCATTGAACTTCTTGGCAAGTTCTATACCAAGTTTGGTTTTACCAGTTCCTGTGCATCCAGTTACAACTATAAGCTGCTTCTTCATTGATACCCCTTCCATCATTGATTGATCCTGCAGAAGTTGATGCCTGGTGCCTCACTGCATCACAGGGTGAATAGAAGGTATTTCTTGTTCATAGGGTCTTTGCTGAAAATACCTATTGATTGATCTGCTTGATATAACAACATTTCATGACTTAAGTTTTAAAACAGGTGGGAGATAGATTGTCAAGACATCCATTATGAGTTCAATCACCCAAATCTCAACTTGCAACACAATGCACAATATAAACACATACACACATATTAATATATACACACATGTTCATACGTTGCTCGCCCAGAAATTCACTCATTATACTACTCAGTGACTGAAACAGTGAACAGATAACATCTCCGGTAAGGTTTCATAAACCAAGCAGGTTCCCCAAGAATAATTAGACCATTCAATGCAGTCATTGCACCAGGCAGAAATAAGTGACCAATGACCATGGCCCATGATATGTGCAGACCTGCACTTTTGCACATGTCTGTTGCCTGGTTGCGTGATCCAAATACTTGTCGGGCGATGCCAGACCGCTGATGCAAGCCGCGAAGCAGCTTGCGCGAAACGAAATTCTCGACAGGGTCTATCATCGATCGACAATCCAAATACTCGAACTCCTTTTCACAATTTCACAACATTTCAGATCACATAAGGGGAGCACAACGTGTGATCTGACTGTGTTGTCGATCTTTGATAGAACGTTTGCGTTAGACCCCATGTCGAAGCACAATAGATTTCGTATTGCGCGCACAATAGATTTCGTATTGCGCGCACAATAGATTTCGTATTGCGCGCGCGGCGCAAGTTAATCTCAGAGGAATTTTAATTTTGATTCCACTGCACTCTGTCCTCAGAGTCAGTTAGACGTAAAGTTAAAGCTTAAAGTCAATAATTGCTAAATCGCAATAAACTCGAATATCTATCATTTTTATAAGGCTCCAAAAAGCAAGTTTTCACAATTCACATCTACCAAGACAAATCTCACAAAACCCTCCTTCGAATAACACAAAGTTTCGAAATTATGGATCGCTATTCTAATACTTTTCTAAATATTATCTAATCACTTATAGTTCTCACTACATAATGGATCGCATTGTGACACCAGAAATAATCCACCAGCAACACATCTTGATAGTCTTATTTAGACGAAAAGAAAGCTATTACCTACAAGGCGAGGGAGAGTATAAATGAGTCTACAATTTACATGCCAAGAAAAACATAAGGAAACTTCTGAAATACATAAAATAACAATGGGTAGGGTTAAATTAAAATCATCCAGTAAAATTGCGCTACTCCTCTTTCGATATCTTATTCAAAGGTCTTTATCTTTCTCCAAATCGTTTAGTGCTTCATTTATTTGTTGGGTTGCATTCTGTGCAGCTACTTGAGCAGTAGAGGACAGAATTTGCCCGGCAGGGGAATCAGAAAATGCACTCGCTGAAAGAGTGATGAGATAATATGAAGAACTCTGATAATAAGTATCAAATAATAAGTATCAGACGTATGTACGTTTGCAACGCGCTCCATTGATGTAACAAAAACGATATCTAAAGCTACATTTGTAAAATTCGTCGTATGTAGAGTGAGGATTGAGGACACTGGACAGTCTGGTCACAAGTTTTGAGTGCTTGCGATGGAATTCTTTGACACCAGAACGTCAAAACATGCATATATGACGAATAGGCACATACACCAAATAATGGGTTTGACGTAGGGATAGCTGATTATGGAATTCATTGACACAACTACGAGGAAACAGGGCACAGGCCCCTGTGACGAATCCATTGGTGACCATTGCCACCGTTACATCAGGACAGATATAAGATATTCGATGCTATGATAACACCCTTCGTTTCATGAGCGAAGGTTGAGGAACGTCATCAGCGACGGGTACGAATTTCTATTACTGTAGAAACTCAAATCATGCCTGACGCTCAGCACATTGCCACTGTATTCAAAGAGCTCATTATCCAAACTAAAATCAGACAAGATTTCTTGGCCAAGTTAACAAAGCAATGTATCTTGATTGGGCGCGCGGCCGGCGCGGCGCGCGCGAATAAAGTACATACAGAAAAACACAAAATTCTCGCGCGTTACTGAGAATCTAGTATGACTCAGCATTCGCAAGGTACGTGATATCATCTCGTACTGCAAGCGATACAAATCTTGTCAGTCAATTCATTTGGAACCGGCTGTAGTTACCTTCTCTCTTGGCGTCAGCAACGTATTTGGACACATCTCCAGTAACTTTGTTCAGTCGTTCATCAATCTTGCTTTCGTTCTTCAGTA
The DNA here is from genome assembly GCA_946803715.1 of Beroe ovata. Taxonomy (NCBI): domain Eukaryota; kingdom Metazoa; phylum Ctenophora; class Nuda; order Beroida; family Beroidae; genus Beroe; species Beroe ovata. Next base: position 350,546 of record CAMPET010000021.1, on the reverse strand, counting down.
ACCAAGGACGAAGGATTTTTTGGTAAACAAGCGTTGCACCATTGCTGGAACCAGGCCACATGCACCAAACGAGGAACAGGCACTGAAACAAGGGGTTTTTCATCAAGGAAGGGATATATACATGAGAGTTATCCTCTACCAGAGGATTATCCCACGACCATACTGCCTAGTTCTAGATGTGCGAATTGCAAAGCTGTACTATAAGACTATAGGAGGGAAGCGGCGAAGAAGGGATGGAAGCGGTGAATAAGGGAGGGAGATTAGATGAATGGAATTAGGGTGGCGATTCTTGACTATCATGAGTGCACCTATTCAGTATTCAAAGGTGGCGCCGATGGGAAGTGTGACTTCCTATCTTGACCAGAGTTTTATTAGAATTCAATTACCGGTATTATCGAATTATCAGTTGTAGCTGATTTTGAAACACACCAGAACACTCTATGTAGAACACTCTGTGTAGAACACCAAAACCCTCTTATGTAAGTTTCCTACACAAATTAGACTCATTCAGAATACACCACACTACTGATTGCGAGTAGCAGTATCTTATCAATACCCTATGTTATCAGTCACTGTAACACTGCATTACAGGTGTCATAGCTAGCCATGATAAGACTATCTGATATCAGTCATCATATCATACCATGATATAAGGATTCGCGTACATAATTCTGGAATATTGCACAAATTATTGCCTATGATAATAGGAGACATTTAACATCTTTATTAGTGATAATATTTGATATGGGCCAAGTATAAAATCCCTGGGGAATGACAGCTGCTTCATGTCGCATTGACGACAAGGAATAAGCTGCTTTAGGTAATGGCTGTACTGCGACGTCATTATATAACGTTTGTACTTTGTACGGTCTGATCAAAATTGAAAATATTCAAATCCAATCTTTATCACAGGGTCAACAACCGCATTACACTCAGGCAGTCCATGTACTGTTATCATCTCATGATATTGGGACTCATTAGTTATCTATACAAATATAATATCGAGTTGCTATAGTATGGTTTTCATTGGCAAACAAGTCATTGCGTCCTAAATTCTCAATATACAAGTATTGAACATCTAAAGCAGTTGGACGCTTGTAAACATACTATACATTTTATATTACTCAATACTCATAACACATGTACATATAGCATCGACTTAAAACAGCATGTTTTTATTGAAAACACTTCACTAAACAATGTCACAATGTCACTGCAGTCTTTACAACTCAGTATCTAGTAGACTACATTAATTATCGTCACTTTGTTCATTGGTCCCAAGGAAGATTTCGTAAGCAACATGAAAATGATGTTCCGATTCGGATTCTGTCCTGTCCCAATATCAAAGATTTCATTGTTGAAAAGATAGCCCCCCTTGTGAGTATCATACACTATCAATTGATCATCACCCTCAATTGATCATCACCCTCAAGTGATCATCACTCGCAATTGATCATCACTCTCAATTGATCATCACTATCAAGTGATCATCACTCGCAATTGATCGTCACTCTCAATTGATCATCACTCTCAATTTATCATACACTCTCAATTGATCATCACTATCAATTGATCATCACTCTCAATTGATCATCACTCTCAATTGATCATCACTCTCACTTGATCATACACTCTCAATTGATCATCACTCTCAAGTGATCATCACTCTCAATTGATCGTCACTCTCACTTGATCATCACTCTCAATTGATCATCAGAATTCAGGGTGGTAGCTATCCTTGTACACAGCTGGTACACTTTCTAACAAGCAATTTATCAGCGAAATTGTACCTGGTTAGACCCACCACGCATATATATACTGTATCAGTGAATGGTTATTGGTGTTCACAGTGTACATACACAGTGCTCGCATTATATATAGGGCATAGGCAGGACAAAGACAAACCAGCCCACCAATATATCACATGTTGTACGTCACATATAACAGTCACGATCACTTACCCCATTGGCATTGAATTTGTCATTGAAATGGTGAAGGTGGTTCAATGGTGTTCAGAATTGGACGAAGTAGAGTGACTGTTCTTTATAACAGTCAATGACAGTCTGCGACAGTCAATCAAGTTTGACAGTCAACAACAGTGATGAGAACAGAGGAGTGACTTGCTCAAAGCGCTATTTCGAAGCACATGTCATTCTTGCACAATATATATATGAAATGTATAGAGTTTGTGTGTGTGTGTGAGTGTGAGTGAGAGAGAGAGAGAGTGTGTGTGTGTGTGTGTGTGTGTTTGTATGTGTGTGTGTGTGTGATCGTGTGTGCAAACTTTACGTGCGTGTCTGTCATGACCTGTGTATCTGTCTGTGTGAGCACTAATATTCCCGGGGATGGAAAATTCAGCAAGATCAAATATTTTATGCAGCACCTGGGATAATTTTGAAGACTAGGCTGATAAGAGGACTTGAAGTAAACATTTTGCCTGAATTTTGTGCATTTATCATAACAGCAACTGTATTCCCTGTATTACAGCCCTGCATAAGGAACCCCTACTAAATACTATCAGGAGCTTCATCCGATATATTCACATGTATTGTATACTGGTATAGTGTTTACTGGTATAGTGCATATTTCACATTCACTCACCACTGATCACTCACCACTGATCACTGACCAACCTCATGTATAATATACATTATATGTGTTAGCCCAGGTGCAGTGATACCATACCATCACACTCATTTTCACAGTACGCAGTGTGGTTTGTTCAATGTGATTTTACGAATAACCAACAATGTGAACCAACCTGTGTTAGAAGAACTGGAATCAATTACAAATAATAATAGACGGGACAATAGGTAATATAGGCTTGTGGTTATTCCTCTAAAGGAATAAATACAATCATGGAACTGATGGCGGAAATGTATTGTGTTTATCTAGCTATCATGCTCGTGATGAGTCTGTTTGGATTCCAATTTCTTACTCCGGTCACGTGACCAACTATCAACAATAGTCTACACACGGGGTAAGGAGAAAAGTAATTAACACAAGAGAACACACAATTATTATCGTACTAGGGATTGAAAGAGAAATGGCGTACTGGTCAGGAGCCATGTGATAGATGTTGTACCGATATCATGTTATAACATCAGATTCCGAGTGCTTACAGTGCTTGTACAGACGCACGTATGTATTGTCATATAATAGAGTGTCAAGTACATATTCCATAGGATAACAAATCTGTCTTAACAATGCTAACAACACTCTCTTTAGACCAGTTCATATGAAAACCTAGGTAGTACCATGACTTCAGTTGTTCCTTATTACGAAGTGGTGTACAATGTTAGGAACTTGTTGACAGATGATGATATTGTAAACTCAATTGTGTTCACGGAGCAGGCAACCTTCTTACTTCCATTCTATGGAAAGAAATTCTTATCATGTGACATCGGAAAACATGATATTGATTGTTCATAATCAACGTACATTTGAGGTAGAATTTGAATCCGTGAAAATTTTCGAGCTGGCTCATCGGGAATAATTCAACTCAGATGTAAGGTTTGAAGTCACAAAATGAAGCAGGGAAGCAATAGGGCAAAAGCAAGGGAAGCAATAGGGCAAGGGAAACAATAGGGCAAAAATTCGACCGGAAATCGATTCAGCGTCTAAAAATACTTGGGAATGTATAGCCTTTTCTTGCAAATGAAATAAAAAATGTTCTTTGAATTTCTGATCTGATCTGATATGAGTACTGGTAAAAGTACCGGTGAAAGTACCGGTGAAAGTACCGGTGAAAGTACCGGTGAGTACCGGTGAAAGTGAAATGAGTGACTCAGCACTTTTGAACTTCGATTGCGAGGGTCTAAATTCTCAAATGAAGACTTTACTAGCACTGAAAACCTATTTCTCCGCCAAGTCTTCTCTCCTACTCTCACACTACGAGTATCAACCCTCTTTGTGACCCTTTGAAGTTCATGGTTAAAAACGTGAAACCAAGCCCAAATGACGATTCCAAACCTAAGGGGAGCAACACAACAAAAACGCGAAAATCAATGAGACACACTTATACTAAAAACGGCCAAAAACAATTTGACAGGGGGCATACTAAAGATAGGTAAGTTGTGCTGGCCTAGTTTTTGGCGTGAAATTCGAATCTGCATGAATTTTTGAGCGTGCTCGATGGGTAATCGAGGAAAATTCTAACTTCTTCTCAGATATGGGGTTCAAGTCACATGGCGAGTAGCTCAGTCAGCAATTCAATCATCTTTACATTCATAAACCATTCTCTTTTTGTAATTCTGGTTTAGCAACCAAACTTTTCCAAGTTATCTTCCAGTTCCCAAACCTTGAGCAGAGAGTAGAAAGGAATCCAGAAGAGAATAAGATCAGTGAAATACTCCAGAATGTTGAAGGTACTGTACACAATCCAGTATGTCAGCCATTGGGTGTCATCATCTCCTTGCGGACTTTCAACTGCTTTGAAGCTGGATTGATAGGATTTGATAAAGGGGTCATCAATGATAAAAGTTCTCACTAATACCACTCTATTGGACTTACGACTTGTAAGCAGGGTAAATGAAGCAAACAATGTTGCATAGAAGGCTTGATCCAATACCAATAGCAAGCCAGACTACGATGAATCCTATCAGACCTGCAAAATCAATACATTCAAACCAATTAGATTAGATTAATTATGAAATTCAGTAATACTGATAACAGTTATTGAGGCAGTACCAAGGACAATGTTTCTCTTTGAAACACCAGTCTTTTCTTCAGCCATATTGAGATGATCAGTGAGAACATTCTTCTCCGCTAAAGCAGCATCCAGTTTTTCCAGATAAGGAGCCAGAGCTGATGCCATGATTGCTTAAAGAGAAATAAATTATTACCACATTTATGTCTCAAAAGAATCTTTATTTTTTGAAATATATCTCCCATGAAGTTTGTATTATCACACATGCACACTCGAATTTTGTAGTTTATACATGAATATGGTGGTTTCCAGAGCCCGTACTGCAGAATAGTCTCCACAATCCTTCCATGCACATGTGACACAGAACCTTATTCTACAGACTACTCAAGAAATTATCTGATATTATCCCTTATGGGATTTTGGGTCATGCAGCAGTGGAAAATATCTTCAATATTAGAGAATTTGAATTGAACTGAATTGAATTGAATTGAATTGAATTGAATAAATTGAATTGAATTGAATTGAGAAAATATGCTAAGTGTACTAACATATGTGTTGTAGAGGTTTTCCCTACCCTAAACCCTTGGCGCCATGCCACACAATCAAGATTTCACCGAAGAGTATAATGAGTAATCTTACAAATCTGTATGGGCTTTTTCCCAAACGCAAAGCGACGAGCGCCAGCAAAAATAATTTGCTATGCTGTTCATCGAAGGCGCCGCGCACAAGAAACAAAGGTCAGATAATAATTTGACAAGTTCGCGCGAGTAGCTGCGCGTCTCTGAATTTTCAGATCACCGAGTAAATAATAAAAGGCGTGCAACGTGTGCAGTACGGTGCGCCGCGCCTTCATTGATTAAGCGCGCTCGCCGCGCAGCGCAAAAAAACAGAGGTAAGATTTCTGTCCACACTCCACTGTTTTTCGCGCACGAGAAAGAGATCAGAGTTGTCAGATTTTATCTGACCTCAGTTTCTCGCGCGCGGCGCGCGCGCCTTCATCGAAGGCCGAAACAGGTTTCGGCCTTCGATGAAGGCGCGCTCGCGCGAGAAACAGGTCAGGTAACATCTGACAAGATCAGAGTTGTCTGGCGATGCTAGACCGCTGATGCAAGCCGCGTCAGCAAAACGAAATTCTCGACTGGGTCTATCATCGATCGACAAGATCAGAGAAGTTCATACAACATACAAGAACGAACGAAGGAACATGATCACATGACTAGTCAGAATTAAAGCGCGCGGCGCGTTGAGTGATATCGCAGCGCAACGGTTGTGATATTTAATTTGTCGCGCAGTCCGTTTAAGGACTTAAGAGCTTTGTTTTGGTTATTCAATTGCCACTGTCACAATACGCTCAGAGGTCATTCAGTTCACTTTCAAGTGGCTATCTATAAATAGCGGAATATCTTTTACAACATGAGTCACTGTCGAGTACCTCGATGCCAGAATCTAGACCATGAAACTATGTTAAAGGAACTGAATAAGCTCAAATGCAACTTAAATCTATATAAAATTTCTGAAAACATAAATTATGCAATCTGAATCCCAATAAAACTCACTATTTCAGACAAAATGGCTAAAAGAAACGCTAAAGAAACGTGTCACAATTCTGACTTTGAAATTTCCATACTTTTCTCCATAGCCTCTTCAGCTCTCTGCTTGACTTCATGATTCCTATCGGACATCTCTTCATCACCCCGATCATGAACTTTCCCAAAAACACCAAACACGTTATCATTATCATTGATATCATACCACGTGACACTCACTCCTCCGTCCTTGGACAGCTGATTGAATAACTCACGTCCAACTCGGGTTGAGCCGTTCAGTGTCTTGTAAGCGGTGATAAACTCAACTTCCGACACAGAATTATGGTACGTTAGCTCCTTTAGAGTTGTGACAACCTCGTCCTTCGAAATATAGAACATTTCCGCATCAGGATCGTTCGACGGATCGTAGGAAAAAGCTGCCGCCACTTCCTTCCACACTTCATACGGGAGTGAGCGGAGATGTGCAGCAGACATGTACTCAACCTCGCCCAGTACCCGCTTCTCTCTCAGCAGGGAACCAAGATAGTCCTCAACATACGGCATATCATCAGATAGCTCGCCCACTATTTCCTCAATGAACTCCTCAGTCAACACCCGCTCAACCCCCTGTTGATCCTCCATAAACTCTAGATAATCGAGGAATTCATTACGAAAATCGTCCCCGTTAGAATTCCCCATACTCATCATACCTTTACCAGGGTATTTCCACTCTATTGGAGCATCGTGTAACGGAAGTGAACTTGTCATGACGTCACAATGAGACATGTTCTCGAACTTTGAGCTTGTTCCAAACAGATAGGAAACCGCAAAGTTTCGGTCAGTTGACTTTACTCTGTGGTAGTACCTGTAAATTGTTGATGAAAGGTTCAATTTCAGCACTTCTTGTGATAAATTTATGTTGTTGTGACAACTTTCTCAATCTTCTTGACAGCGACTAGTGATTTGGAATATCGAATGTCATGGAAAATGCCTGAAATTTGCCCCCTCCCGGCTCCCCCGTATTGAACATATCAATCTCTGCCATAATTAGACAGTGAGGTGACGTTTTTATTTCATTTTAGGAAGTACTTTAATTCTCATTTGACATCATATAAATGTTAACTGCTGCTTTTCCAGTTTTCATCAAATCTTTTCCATGTTTATCACACAAATTTCAAATGTTACGTATTATGAGAATCTCGTGGCGCACCGAGTCAGCACATTATAAGCCTAATTTATACAGACGTTCTAGATAACAAATCATACTGGGAAGGAATTGATTATCTTTTCATTCCACTGGAGATAATTCATTGCAGAATTGCTTCACCATTGAACACTGAACACTAGTATCGGTATTGTCATGAAACTGTTGTACACCGAGTTTTACGGTACAACAAGTGTTTTAGGACTTTCTAACATGTTTTATTTACAGTTTACACCGTGACCTCTAGATGAACGCATAGTAATGAATTTACCTCCTTGATGTTTATAATAGATATCTACAGATGGGCGTGGTGAGAGAGGGGGAGAGAGGGGAGAGAGTTACTATTTTAAGACATAAAGTACACGAATCTTCTCTCCATTCATCACTATGATACATGTGTTTGAGTTAGGCTGTTTTGTTACAAAAATGAGTTAGACACCCGCTCCCCTCCCTCCCTCCCTCTCTCTCTGTGCAATGATCTACTTTCCATTGTACAAGTACAGGGCTTGTCATGCTAATAAATCTCTGTTATGCAGGCCATTCCTTGATTATTGTACTTTCGTTTATCACCATCTTGCAACGCATAGATCCACAACACTTCCGCTAATTAGAATGAGCATTAAGTAATTGTCGGACAAAAAGCACGTGGCATGATTCTGAAGTTTGGTCTTTGTTTATTCATGAGGCAATGTTGCTAGCTTTTCGTAGCCGTTATTATAACGTTCCATAATACCTACCTTGCATCACCTTCTGTTATTCTTAGTCAAAGTGGAATGGTTGGCTTGACTACTGACTATGTCATAAATACTCCAGCCAAACATTCTACTTTCGCTTGAAAAACCGAGGATACCCTAAAAAGGTTTGCTTGACGCGTATTTGTTTGACAAGGTACAAGGAATCTCTGATGTTCCTGCGGTAGATGGGGGAGATGGTGACATAATACTTAACACTGAGTGTACTACTTCCTCGTGATGGTTTCGTGATGGTTTCATCATTCTGCTACCGACTCTCGGGTAGGAGACTAATATCACGTGACTCAGCAATATGTCACGTGACTCAGCAATATGTCACGTGACTCAGCAATATATCACGTGACTCACCAATATGTCACGTGACTCAGCAGCATATCACGTGACATCTACTAATCTACAAATTGCAGACAAAGCTTATCAGGTCACTGTTCATGGCATGTAATGCGAGTGGCGACAACATTTTCCCTCTTTGCGATTAATTTGTGAGATATGATTTACACTACTTATACCTAAGTATACCACTAACGCACTGTTTTAGATTAGTGATAATTAGATGCGTTTACCATCATAGATGGTCATTCTACTTCTTTTTGCTTGATACCCGCACTACTTCTCTGTAGAATCTGCCATATTTGCTACTCTATAATTATCAATCAATTGTGTGTACTGCGTGTGTGTGTGTGTGCACTGTGTGTGTGAGTGTGTTTGTGTGAGTGTGTGTGAGTAAGTTAGTGAGTGTGATTATTCGCACATGAAATACTGTCCTTTAATACTTTGATATTTGCAGTCTCTGTAATAATACTACCGCCACTATAATTGGCGATTTGATTGATTTAGATTGTAAACCCATGTCGTGTTTCAACTCCAATTTATTGAGTTGCACTTTTTGTTGTAGTTGCGTTGAACGTTATATAAGTTTGACTAATTATGCGTTACTAATTAGTTATCACCCCCAAATAACTTTATATTTGCAGAGCGCTTGTTGAAACTTGATATACGTTAGAGGGTCCGTCTCACTACTAATAATCAGAATATTGTAGAAAGAAGCATCACCTGAAGCAAATTACCTACTTACCAGTCATACGAATACAGTATGATCAAGCGTGCTATACTTTGACCCACCTTTTTCCATTAATAACTATCTCATGAAGTAGATTGGTTTTCCTGTTGAACGTCTAATTTCCGGATCATGGGGCTATTTGATACTTCTAATGATTAAGCCCAACAGCTGTTCTTTCCGCAATAATCATATTTGAACTGGATTCTTTGTATACCGATACTGTTTTACTTGCAAGCTCGCTTGCAGATTCTCATGCTGATAACTGTTATTCCATTTTCAATTTGCCAGATATCATCTGCCCACTTCTCGCGCGCGCCGCACTTCCCCCTTGCAAATATCAAGTTGAAACTCATGATGAATGACCGCATATCTCCACCCAGGGAATGCCAGTTATTCCACACGTGAACACATCCTACAGACTAGATGACGCAGCAGACAGGGCACCCTGGGCAATCTACCTGACAGTGGTTCTAGTATCCACCCTGCTCGGTGACACTATCATCCTCTACTCCTCAATCCGTTACCAGGCCATCAAACTGAACCACTTCCTGGTGACAGTTATCCATCACTTGGCGGTATGCGACATGCTGTCGAGCGTGGTCTTTGTCCTTCCAACACTCATCTCACTTATAGCAGATAAGTGGGTTCTTGGAGAGCCCATCGCTTACATCCATCTATATCTCAACAACTGTACCTATCAGATAACTAACTATCTGATCAGCATCCTTGCGTGCAGTAAACTGCTCCTCCTGAGGTTGCCGCACCGGACCAGGTCACTGGGCAGGTGTCACGGTCACGTGGTATGTGGTGTGGTGTGGGTGCTAGCACCCATTTATCCAGCAGTTAGGATGGCCTTCGACAAACACGGACTTGTTTTCAGCTACATGCACTACAACATAAACTTCGGGACACCTTCAGAATACACTGAAATAGATAAAACTCTGATGTATGTGTTCATTGTGATGATCGGGTATATCCCATTTCTCCTCGTGTTTATATCTACAATCGGTACACTCTGGTATCTGATAGGAACGCGCCAATCAGCTAAACAGTGCGGTGGAGAAATGCGATGGCAAGGGATAGTCACAGTGGTTGCCACAGCAACCGTATACTGCATAGCATCCTTGCCAGACACTGCAGCCGTCATAGTCCTTACTCTTATCCCACAGCATGCAGTGGTGGCTTACACCAGACTAGCTGAGGCTATGAGCGCACTTAATATCATGGCGAATTTCTACATTTACTTCCTGACAGTCCCCAGTTTCAGAGTCCATGTGAAGGAATTGATGTCAAGGTCGTGGGGGAATGTGATATCAATCTTTAGAGATAATGAAATGTCTCAGTCCACTGTGGTGGGTAATAACGGGGTAGTACAGGAGAGAACAGAATCCATTCCCATGACAAAGTTGCCTTGATAACGGTAATACTGGGGACCGGTGTCAAATCAATTCAATTACAGCGTTTCTCGATTTTCATTGGCGATATATTTCATGTCATCATAGATCAATTTTTGTCATGTGACTATGAAATGTGACTGTGAGGTGTGAATATTTTTGACTTCTCCTCAAGACTCCCTGCTGTGTACATTCTCGTTCACTTCACTGTCGTGGGAACTTAATGTTTTGGACACTCTTCGTTGTTAACACTCAGATTGACAGTATCAATAGATGACAGTGACTGAGTGTTGGTGTAAGAGAATGTAAACAGCAAGGAGTGTACTAGATCCAGTACGCAAAGTTGAGAAGTTTATCATTGACGTCTCAATTTTGCGTATGATAATTTCGAAAGCCGTTATTTTTGTACTGTTGTTGTACTGGATCTATCCATACTCAACATGTCTGATTTTCAATAACCTGGGCGGTAAGAAGAGGCAGTCCCCAGCATTAACCGTGGCAAACTCCCATGGAACCTCGGCAAAGAGGGGGAATGACACGTAGTTCACTTGATCAGGGTTCACCAGAGAGTATCCTCCTTGGTCACCGTCAACCTGAGAGACGATGTTTCCGTGTGATATCAAGAGTGAACAATTTGTGTGATGACTTAATAATATGATATTTGAAGAAATTTGATTCTTTGTTTGTTCTTTGTTTGTGTGAAATATTGTGTTTAATGAACATTGGTGTTTCATTATTAAGGCTCATTTTTATTTTGATGTATAAAATTGTGGTTTGCTTTTCCAAGAAAGAATGCTGAGTCACCTCTTCAGCTTGGTAGATTGCGTCGTTGTACGTGTTGTTTATGAATATCCAGTCTTTGGAGCCAGCTAACAGGCAATTCAACTGGTTATGAGCGTCCTTGAAAGATGTATAATGTTCATCAGTGAAAAGAATATGAATAATTCAGTGCTAGGTTAACAGATTTAGCTGAAAGATTTCTAGTGTATACACTACGTATACAAGTACATGAATTTCACTGCCATCTACTGATCATACTTTGTGAATAATGCTTTTAGCACCGCCACTGTTTATCCACAGGTTCATCTCTTGTAAGCTGTCCTTCAGTGAACCACAGTTCATTATGCCAGGTAATTCGAGGTCCTGGTACATTGGACCTGGCACCTAATGAGGATTGCTGTAGAAACTGTTATTTCATGGAATGGAATACCCAAATGTTCTGATATTGAATTACCTTTGTCAAATTTGAAAGGATTAGATGAACAGCAAGTTACCACAGATATTCACGAACCTCTGATACACAATACATATTGTCGGTCTGGTACCGGTTCATGAACTCTGTGAACGTTGCTCTACCAAGGCCAGCCTCACCAATAGGAATATAACTTTCTTTCTCCGTCTTGGCTTCCAATCGCACTTCAAGGTCACCAAACTCATCCTTGATGGATGCATAATTAGTTAAATTTGCAAACATACTTTTAGTGACATAAGTGTATGCCCAATGTCCATTATAATTTACCTTGATATATTGATCCGTCCACAAATGGAATGCAGGAAGAGTCCGAGCAAGTCCTCGGAGTATGACAGGGGTCCTAGTTGCAATATATTTCTCATAAAACTGATGAGGTGTCAGACTGGTGTAATCCTCCTCAACTGCTGGAACTCCAAGGTTATTGTGAAGTCCTAACTCTTTCCCATGTCCAGGATGAATAGATGTAATTGGCAAAACCAAGAGAAGAGTCACATTTATGAGGATTAATTGGATTGGGTATGACATTAAGTTGGGTCTGAGGCAATGGAGGAGAATAGGTATTTGATTGTTTGAAGATAATAGAAATAGATCTAGCTATCCCAATTCTCCCAATGATCAATATATTATGATGCCAACTATCACAAGTTAAAGACATGACTGAAAGAACATATTATGTTGTGAAAAATATTGTCCATTATATTGTTGACGATAACTCAACAATAGCTCCATTATACTCATGTTTATATAAGTTCAAATTTGCTCAAATATTCTATTTTGACCTTGAAATTCACATGAACATGTCATCATGATCAAACATTCTGGTTCTCCCAGGTGGGAGCAACTCATCATTGTCTGGACCTCTGCCACCAGGACCAATTGGGTCATATCTTGCACCAGGAATTGGCCCCCAACCAGGCCCCATTCCTGGTGGCCGATTTCTCATTGGATCCATGATCATTCCTCCTCCCCGATTGTCAAAGGGATTCAAATCACCCCTACCAACTGCAAATGGATCTGATGATGTAGGTAATCTAGGGTTTCCGAACCTTTCATCATGCAATGGGTGGCTACTTGGGGGAATTGGATCATCATTTCTTTCAAATGAACTTTCTGAATCTTTGTTAAGGTCAAGTGATATAATTATACCTGCATTTACTTTTTGGTCAAAATTTGTAATATCTTTAGATTCATAAGTGAGGGTCCCATTATCAAAATTTTCAACATAATCCTCAATATTGAAATCAAGTGTTTTTAACTGATTATTGCAAACTGAATTTATCACTATTACATCATTCATCAACAATGCCTTTATTTCCATAGTGATATTCTTCTCTTTTTTAATGTACTTGAGAGTAACAATATCATCCTTATCATCCCAGTTCCTAGGGAGGCTCACTTCTTCTGAACCAAAAATGAGGAAGCCTTTCTTCACAATTGCATCATGGAACAAAGTGTAAACAGCATGAAACTTACTCTTGGCTGTCCGCTTAAATTCCATACTAATCATCAACAGACAATTGTATTAATGGGAAAGGGTCACAGAATTGTTGAGGCATGGAGATAGAGAAAAGATAAGAAAAAATTATCGACCATGATAGTGAACCATCACTATTCTAACAGGCATTTAAGATTCAATTGACTTTGAATCACTGTCTACAATGTTCAATCATCTGAAGCAGGCATTTAAGATAATATTTAAATATGTGAGTGGTTGACCAATAGAAATATGGATACCTGATACAACCAATAAGAATAATGAATAAGGGTATTATTCATACACATATCATACACACATATCATACAAATATTATACACCCAATATATAATCTATTACCATTGAAAATCTGGTCGAAAAAACCATGGCCAATGCATCATGCTATAGACTTAGTAAGAAGCTAAAAGCATGATTTCAAATTGTGACTCCATCTAAACCCACTCGTAACCCTCACCTTTGTTAGTTCCCCCATAATTGAATCATAAATAGTCTATTTCCAAAATTTCGTGCACTGTCTATCGTAATCGATGATAGGCCACGACCATGTCGAGACTTTTAACACGCGCAATAAATTTAATTGATGATGATCGCCCGCCCCAGGCGAAAGTGTGCAGACTGTTCCCGCGCTGCGTGACCCAAATACTCCGCGCGCGCTGCGCGTCTCCTTTATCTACGACTTTTCAGTTCACTGAGTAGAATAGGGGCGCGCAACGTGTGCAATTGCACAGTGCATACTGCAGTGTGCACACGTTGCGCGTCCTGTATCTTACAATTATTCTGTTTGATCAGTGTTTGTAATTTGCCTGATATGATGTTCATCGTTTAAGCTATAAGATATAAACAGATATCATCTGTCCAATTGTCCACCGCGACCGCGCGCCGCAAATTCTCGCGCGCGCCAGCTTCATCGAAGGCGCGCGTTTGGTTCATGCTTTCTCGAGCTGAGAATTTGAGAAAGCATGAACCAAACGCGAACGCGCGAACGTCCGAACAATTAATGATTGGGATCCTGCAATCCGTGATCTGAAAGGTCTTACCAAAAGGTAATGGGGTTCCCGGGTTCAGGAATTAAATATTAAATAAAACACTAGTTTCCGGATTATACAAAACTCAAAGTCAATCTCACATATTTTCCACTACTTGTACTTTATACGGTCGTCGGTCATCTATACCGATTCAATGTATCATTCAATGAATGATTCATGGATCAACTGATCAAAATGGGATTGGGATATACTTATAGATAAAGAATTCAACTGATAGACATTTCCTCATTGAGTCATCCATGCTCATGTAATTGTATCTGGCGCCAAGCTCCAAACTGTAAATGTAATTCTGTGACTGTGAGTGAGCTTGAGAAGGTTCCGATTGTCTGAAAAATCTCCGACGATGATTCAATCAGCAAATTTAGGCTATCCTTATCCTTCAATGTGAAATTGAAATGTGAAATAATGTTTAAAACGTGTTAAAGTAGTCATTGCCTGATTAATTGATAGAAGATACTGAACGGTTGTCGATCGATGATAGACCCTGTCGAGAATTTCGTTTCGCTTCGCGGCTTGCATCAGCGGTCTGGCATCGCCCGACAACTGAACGGTCAAAGTACATTAACATACTCATAGTGATAGTTTGTGCTAGCATATTACTAAAAAGATCGAATGAAAAAACTAACTTAGTCAGCAATTATTTTCAATTTCCTGGCCAACAATTTCTATAAAAAATATCATGCGGTATCCAACTCCATTAATCAATTAATTAATTAATTATATAAAGGTGATATGGAGGAGTTACAATTATTCAACTCCGTAAAACTTTTTGTTCAACAAGAAAATCAGAAGATTAACATTTACTACAACCCCTGAGTCTTCAAACTTCATCGTTGATACACCCTCATACTGTAACTGAAAGTATTGATAGAGTGACAACGCAGAAATGGATCTTTACACCACTCCCTTGAATTGACAAACTTTTCTTGAAATCACTTTCTCTTGAAGTTGACATGGATCTTAATCTCTTAAATCACGGTGCAGGTGGTTATAAAATATTACAAACCTGTAAGAGATTCTCGAAGTCGACGTTTATCTTGTCGATACTCATTCCACTTAGCTTCCCTGACACCTCAAACACTCCCATCTGATCGGTCGTGGAGAACTCGATCGTCACCGCTTTGAACGAACTGACCGGTACCTTCTCAATCTCAACCAGGACACCCTTCTCGTACAGTTTCTGAGCCGAGTATTTGGCTGTCTGACGTTTGTCTCCCTTGCTCGACTTCTTCGTTTTTGACAGGTTATTGACGCACGCTTTGACGTATTCCTGGTAATACGTCACCGCTTCCCCGTAATATTTCTTTTTCTTGTTCATGCGCTCAACGGTGGCGGCCATCTTCTTGAGATCCTGTTTTCTCCGTTGCCTATAGAACACAAGTGCTATCGTATCGTATTACAATTACATTGAGAAAACAAACACGTTGACATGAACACTGAGCAGTCTAACCGGTATTTTCGCTGGTTACAGATATCTCTGGCGATGGAAGTTAGAATTTCTTGGTAATCATCGGTTGGTGTTACAAGTTTGTGTTGTTCCAGAATATGAAGATTCCTGTGATGAAAGTAAGAATCAAAATTGGTGTAATAATACACATTACACAGTGCATATTCAGAGTTAAAGATGAATCAAGAAATGTATCTACATAAACATTCACATATTATTATCATAACACAAATTGAATGCGAAATTAAGAAATTTAACATTGGTAATTTCAATTCCCAAAAGACGTCAAGGATCGATCTTGGGCAAGTTATTCAACGTCTTCTTCAGCTGATACCTCCTATTCTGGAACCACACTCTGATATTCTCGGAAGTGACACCCAACTCCCCAGCTAGCACCTTCCTCCGTTCCACACTGATGTATTGACACCGTCCAAACTCACTCTCCAGAGAGTTGATCTGGGAGGGAGTGAACTTTGTCCTGCTTCTCTTGCGCTTCATCTTGCCGAGTAGGATTCGCTGATTGCCAGGGTGTCCTCGGGCTGGTGTCTCGGGTGGTGAGAGAACTCCTCCGGCGGGCAGCTTGTTGAGGAGAGGGGAGGGTTGTTCGAAGGGTTTCAACTGCTGCGGTGGAGTCAACTGTTGTTGTGATTGCGGTGTCAGTTGATCAGTTGGGAGGTGGAAATCGGGTGGGAAGAAGAATTGAGGCGGAGAGGGAGTGTGTTTTGGTGTGCTCGGGGGACTTGGTCCACGCTGCGATGTCAATTCTACCGGTGTTGATGTCATTATGGGAGAGGGGAGTGGGGCGAACAATTGTGGAGTGGGGTTCAGGGGAGCGGGTCTCAGGGGTAACTGAAGAGAAATGGTGGAGGAGGGAGGGAGTCTGTTGTTGACACCACTCATAGGACGGCTGGTTGTGAGGGAAGGACGGGGTTGAAGTTGTCTGGAGAGGGAAAGGTGTTTTTTCATCAGCGAGGGATGGGATGGGTTGGCAATTCTGAACAATTGCTCGAGGTAAACTTCGAATGGGACGTAAGATTGCATTTCGGTTCACAAGATGTATTGCTAGACGCTAGTTGAGAGACTGATGGTTGGATTTTCTACTCGTAGCTTATAAATCATTTGGTTACAAGCTGATAATCACCACAATTCACCGATCAACAAGTATTGTGAGCGCTGAATGGTTCTCAAAACACAGGGATCGATATTCGAACCAGTGCACTCAGTCTTTCCTCAGACTTAAGGCAAACATGAGAACCTGTTTACGGGTGATTAACAGTTCCCAATCAACACTGTCTGACACCAGTTACTAGTTAGAGCAGGATCTGGTGGTCTCAAGTGCGTATGGTGTTGACACCAGTCGTGTTGAATCCTCAAGAGGATCAGATTTGCATCTTCAAAATAGGCCAGGATACGGAAACAAGATAGACACATGGCTATTATGATTCACATCAATTTGCTGTGCTATCACTAATCACAAATAAAAGAACTATGGCATCATAAAGTTCTGTGCTATCTCAGACGACTCACTTGATGATATGATCCTTGAGTTTCTCTATGGTGGTGTCATTGGGGTCGAAAAGTGCGAGTTTCGTGTTCTTCTCATCTTCGTTCGTCTTCTCACTCTCAGCAGCTACTCGTCTACTGTGTATAGCACGGTATAACTCCTGGGGAGATAATGCTGTTATTCTGTATATTGTTAACAAAATGACAACCTTGTGAAACCTTAAACTCTAGAGCCATGTTTGGATGAGGCATTTTCATTTGCCCACTGTTCCATTTCTAGCAATGCAATTATCATGCACCAGCTATAAGGCCACCCTTAACCATTCAGGACAGCTTTATGGACACGTTCAGTCAGCGAAACTGCTTAGAATCACTGTTCCATCCATGATTGCCAATTCGATGATTAATAACGCAAAATAAGCCAATAGCCTTGGCCAGTACGTACTCTACGAATAACTGGCTGGTGTGGCCAAAAGCCGTCACACATTATTGGCTGAAATTTTAGGTGGTGACAATATCGCTGAATCAACGATCATATTCCTCCAACTGAACCACAAGAGTTAAAACCTTACCCTTCCATTGAACAATCCAACAAACCTGCTGTTGCGTGTTAGCCGGAGAGTGTAAGATGGCCGTGAATGTTTCTCCCTTCTGCATTTTCAGCATATCCACGATGAGATACTTTGTCTTACTAAAGAGTGCCTGGATGTTACTCTCATCACTCATGTTCAGCTCCCACTTGTTTGTCAGGAGCAACCCGAACTCTGTGCTACTATCGTTCCCCGACAGCAGCTGATCGTTTTCTGGTACGGGCCCAAGAGTTGCGAGAACCTCGTTTATAGGATCTTCTTCCCCTTCGCCCTCCGTGACCTGAAATAAGATTCAGTAGCAATTAACATGATTCGGAGAATCGAAAATATCTAAATATTACTCGTCAAGTTACCTCTTTCTGATGATCAAGGAGCAGTTGATGAGTACTGGCGATTTCTTTGGTGGAAATGAATATCATAGGCTTATTCAACATCGTGACGTCACTAAATTCATCCATGTTAAAGTGGTCCTCAATCTCTTCAATAGTACTGGCAGTATTGAAGAATTCCATGAATTTGATGTAGGCAGTCTTGATGAATGAGTCAAGAGATTCCAAATACCTGAAAAACATTGAAATAGAGGGATAAACTGAGATGCAATGTATTTTGAAGTAACTAACAATAAACAATATTCCGAAGCAACTTTCATAATCACAGTGTAACTATTACTTGGCATCACTGTCAAAGAGTTTAATACTGGCGGCATGCTGCAAAATCTTTGCAATGGACCCAAGGTTCCTCCGTTGTACATTATTGAGGTTTGAACCAGCCGCCAAATCGACTATCTCAAAGGAATCAGGGGCTGTAATGACTGGATTCATGTATCGGTAGTAGAGAAGATTCCCTGAACAATTTTTGGCGTTAGTGTGTTGAATAGCACCTGGAAAGCCATGAACAAGATTCACAAAATAGAAACGTACCGACTGCTTTCATGATCTCTTCATCAGAAGATTCAGGGAATTTTTCTTTGAGATCTTTCCGTAGACACATAGCGATATACCGGATACCGTACGGCATCTGATCTACCGAACTGATTATCTTCTCCTGCAAAGACATTCCAAATAATAAAATTGAATCCAATTTCATTTTTTCATAAATTTCAACTATATTTGAAGCGCGCTATGTGCGCCGTTTCATAACTTCGAGCATGCGCGCAATTTGAAATTCAAAAAACGCGCACTAGAGACATGCGCGCCAAAAGTCAACTACTCGCGCGTTCCATAAAAATCAACATCAAATTTGTTACCAGTAACATTTGCCATTTTTCGGCTTGTAACCTGTAATGAAGCTCACGGCTGGATTCCACTGTAAATAACGAATCATAGAACTGTGAAATTCCACTGTTTCTAACGTCTTTAGATACAAAAATGATTCTTCCTCTCTATTTCTGTCTCACAAGCGTGATCAATAATTCGACACACGACTGAGAATTAGACTCACTCACTTTAAAACACTTCCCAATTCCCATAATGTGTTTTAGGGCAGCGCTTTAATCGCATTCTATACTTGTAGATGTTCACGCTACAACAGTTCACTCCATACAGGACAAGCTCCAGATCACGCTGCATTCTGCAACACCAAGATACCTACGTCCCAGCTTTTCACTTCCTTTAGACCTTGACCCTTGTATGTGTGTGTGTATGGCAATGCTAACTCGATTTAGTCCGTGTAACATATTATTCCCTGTCGTAGATCGAGAGCTCTCAGCAGTTTTCAGGCTAGTACGATTTTGATCATCCACGACACACCTTTCACCCCCCTACCACAAATTTTAGCCCAAATTCTCAAGTATGTGCACATTGCATTCCCCGCAATAAAAGAACCATCACTCACTATCATTATTACAGTGCACAAGAGTACACACTACTCAGTGAGTGAAAGCGTTTGTCATTGGTCTAGCACAGGTTGAACTGTAGTAACACTCGCTCAAACATATCAAATCATGAGTTACGTTCTTTTTCGGTAATAACATGTTTAGGACATGCTACCATATTTGAGCATGACACTTGTCATATCAGCAAGTACAGTCAAACATACGTGATATAATGATGCACGACCCTTTAGATCATATCCCATGAAATTGACCAACAACAAAAAGTAGAGCATCGACGAAATCGTTTCACCAGTTTTTACGTTGTTTCAAATCGATGAAGCAGTATTATTGAAGAGTTTCCAAAAGCAAAATATGTACACAACATGACACCACTCCTTGACACCACATGGAACAATGACACCACATTACTACAGCTCGAGACCAATGACACACAGACACACGAGTGCACACGTGTGTGTATGTTTTTACACGCCGAAGATCATTTCGCTGCATAGACTATAACAGCCAATGTGTGTGTGCGTGTGTGTGTGTGTGTGTGTGTGTGAGTGTGTGTGTGTGAGTGTGTGTGAGTGTGTGTTTG
>CAMPET010000021.1:305573-320109 GCA_946803715.1 Beroe ovata | reverse complement strand
AAACTCACCTTGAGACCCCTGTTCTTGGTGGGAACTTCCCTCTTCTTATCCTTCAACTTCTTGCTCGCTGTCACAACGTCCTGTAGTGTCAACCTGTTCTTCACAAGCAGACCTGTAACACCCCAGATTTGTATAAGTCCACTCCAGCCTCTCCACTCCAATGGTGAGTTGCTTCATCATTGCTATCACCCTCACCACTCACCTATCTTGATATCCATGTCGTCGAGTTGCTTCTCCAGCTGCTGATTGTGTCTGATCTCCTTCACGATGTTAGCTTTGTGTCTCTTCAGCTCTGCCTCCTCAGCATGATCAACTGAGGACTGGTCCAGTAGGTACAAGAACTTGAACAATACCTAACGGGGTAGGAGGGGGATGAGTTAATCACACTACTCATTTCACCATTCCTTTCATACGGTACCTACCCTTCTTTGGTTCAGGGTCCTTATTGTTTTGTTAAATGTCTACGCCGGATTCATTTTGAGTTTGAAGGCATCGAAAATATGCATTGCATCGTCAACATACCTAGGTATTAGGTATCGTTAGGAGGTGGCATTATGTGGATAGGCCAGAACTGAGCACACACCTACATACTCGAATACACATATTGTGTCAGTATTAGAGCTCNCTTGAGTGAATAAAAAATGTTGCTTTTAAGCAACAGTCCCATGTTGCTCAGAAGCAATGGGGTTATATCTCTAAAGCCTCAATAGCTATCAGAAAAATCTCTTTTTAATTTTCCATCATGTATGCCAGGAGTGTCAAATTTGAATTTTTATCAAAATTGTCCAAAAAACAAAAAGTTGAGCACTAATGGGTTAACATCAAGTCAAGACACTGATTTGACACTTCTCTGTGATAAAGAGTATGCCCATAAAAGGAATAATTGCTACTTGGAGTAGCTATCGTCCATTAGGATACTTATTGAATTGATGTGGTTTTCCATGCTCGCAAGCGAACATACCTATTCGTTACTGAATAATATCTACAACATACTGTATGGAAGCAGCTTCACTGGGTATGGACGCTGTGTCTCAGAGGGTCCGGGACGAATTGAGAAAGCAAATCGCAGACAATTTTGCTGTTAGACTCGGGGTACCTAATTGGTGTCAAATTAGTCGCTGAAGTGTAGTTGTCAGTGAAATAGAGCTCGCCATCTACAACTGTCTCTCGCAACTCAGACACTTAGGTATATACACGGCACCACATCTGATAATTAATATATGTGCTGCTAGAGCTTGTACAGTGTTCACGTTATCAAAGCGTGAATTTCACACACACACACACACACACACACAGCTCGTTCACGTTTTCCAGAACTCTCTAGCCGTGTGTCATTTGCACATTGAACTTGGCTGTTGAGTGCGCGTGTACATTCTTGAGGGGCAGCAGCAAAACTCCCCGACAGATAAGAATGAAGATGAGATCACTCTTGTCGTCACCAACAGAACGATGAATGAAACGAACAAGACGTGTTCCTCACCTGTACTGATGGTCGTTCCTGCATGAGTTGTCTGTAGTTTTTCCTGGTCTGATATCCTCTTACCCACGCCTGCACCTTTATCACATGTTTCAGGTTGTTCTTCAGGAAGTCGTCTCTTTCTTTCATCTCCTTTCGTACCACATACCCACGCCACAAACACTGAAATGGATTTAATGAAGGAAAATATACCTTGATACGGTCTACCTATAATAGTGGATATTCAAGAAGGTACCTATCAATATGTCAATAGTATAGTACCTATTAATATACCGAAATCGATATTTCACTTCAAATTTCTGATTTCACAGGTGATTACAAAATGTGTGTGTGTGTGATTGTGTGTGTGTGTGTATTTGTGTGTGTGTCTGTGTCTGTGTCTGTGCGTGTTTGAGTCAAGGTGTTAAACACTGTGGAATGGAGAACTTCAAAAATCACTACACGGTGCAGTGATCACTGATCAGTGTGTTACTAATAACTGATTCAGTACATTACCTATCAAGATAATTCATCTCATTTGAAACCGTGAAACCTAATATTCTCCCGTCATGCTCCAGGCTCCTGATACATTCCATTTCATTCGGATGATTGATAAAGTAATAAGCGATCAGAGTGATGAATGATATTCAAATACCCAGTAATATCCTAAGCCCCTCCCCAAAGCCGTGTCATCAGTTTAGTGGAAAGATGACACGGGCAACGACGGCAAATTCTCACCCAGAATTCGTTATTAACATCCGATAGCTCTATCCTATACCTACCCTAATCCTATACCCGGCTCATAATTACGTCCTGTGGATTATACTAGTTACCAGAGGACGTTATCCACTGTATGTAACGGGGAATGGTAACGTCAAAACCTGAGGTGCCCCGGTAATTTCATTACACTTATCAGCGACACGATTTCAGCTCTTATTTCACTCTGGATTACAATAACGTAGGTCGGAACCAGTCAACATCCGTGAATTTACACAGTACACACATACAAATACGTCATACACACATACACACGTATACAAGTAAACAGACAAACATGGCACAGGTGATACCTATTCGTTTGTGGGTATGCAATTGAAATATGAACAATCTGCCTGCTTTACCCCTGTGTAATTAATTTTTGAAAGGTGAAACCATCTCCTATGACAAAGAATGATAGGTACAGCAACTCTTATCTACTCCAAATCTACGAACCGCAATATCATGGGGACTCTAGGCTTCTGTAGAACAGTGGAAAACATAATAATTTAGGAATTCACATTTTAGCGTTATCGCTCGGTAGGTACCTACTATCGGTAAAATGTAAACGATCATAGCTGAACTTTTATACTTTGTTTTTGGAGGTCTCTAATGGGGACTTGAATGACACTGACGGCACTTATTTTCCNGGTTAACATCAAGTCAAGACACTGATTTGACACTTCTCTGTGATAAAGAGTATGCCCATAAAAGGAATAATTGCTACTTGGAGTAGCTATCGTCCATTAGGATACTTATTGAATTGATGTGGTTTTCCATGCTCGCAAGCGAACATATTCGTTACTGAATAATATCTACAACATACTGTATGGAAGCAGCTTCACTGGGTATGGACGCTGTGTCTCAGAGGGTCCGGGACGAATTACGAAAGTGAATCGCAGACAATTTTGCTGTTAGACTCGGGGTACCTAATTGGTGTCAAATTAGTCGCTGAAGTAGTTGTCAGTGAAATAGAGCTCGCCATCTACAGCTGTCTCTCGCAACTCAGACACTTATACACGGCACCACATCTGATAATTAATATATGTGTGCTGCTAGAGCTTGTACAGTGTTCACGTTATCAAAGCGTGAATTTCACACACNATTTTAATAAGTTTCTTATAAAAGAAACTGAGTGTAATCAGATCTCATTTTCATGCGAATACTACGCTTCCCTTGTATTTTGGACGCTGAATCGATTCCCGGTCGAATTTTGGCCCTATCTTGTTTCCTTAACGAGATGTTTGCCGCGTAACCTAACATCTGAGAATAAATTAGAATTCTCCCGATTCCCGGTGAAATTCCACCGAATTCTGCGTCAAGAAAAAGGTCACTGTATAGTGAATATGGGTTACAAGTTAGTTGTATCTGATAGCTGATATCATCTGTTCAGGCAGTGAATCAAGCATCAAGATCTGGAAATGTCGATGTAGAGAGAAAATGTAAGTCACGTCTGATAGAAAGGTCGCGTAACCAAATCATAGACGCGCCACTTTTTCATCTAACAATGAACATTGTCTATTTTCAGACGGCGCTGGTGGCAACCAGCAAAAAGTGATACAGAAAAACACCGCTGCCCTAGATCGTGAGACAGAAGAATTGAAACGTAAGTCGGGTATCTCTGTAAATATGGGGGTATTCTCTGTACTTTTTGGGGTATCTGGGTTTTTCTATAAGCCACAAAATATCCTTGTAGATGAGGGAGTGTCTAAAGATTTCAGTAAACATCTGAGAGATGCACGGAATGCACTCGGAATGAGTCAGAAAGAGTTATCTCAGGTATTTATGTATGCCAATTGTGGCAATCTTACAAATATAGTTGTGTTTGCGTAACGCGCGACGACATTTTCGGCTCTTGACATTCGCTCAGTCAGTAATTAAAAAGTAGTTTGCAGCGCGCGCGTGCGCGGCGCGCGCATCCAAACGTACCAGCTCCCATATCATATTATATGAGCGCACCACTTATTCTTTTTTTAAGAAAATAAGTAGCTAACATTCATTTTCAGAAAATTAACGAAAAGCCTCAAATTGTTCAAGACTATGAGGCAGGCAAAGGAGTTCCAAACAATCAAATCCAGTGTAAAATGGAGCGAGCATTAGGTATGCACTATGCCGCGTTCTTGGTGAATTCCTCATTTCATTATCAATTTGTATCATTCCAATTTAATTTCCAGGTGTCCACTTGAGAGGTAAAGATGCTGGAAAACCACTGCAGCCAAAGGGCAAGAAAAACAAAACTTAATGTAGCGGGAGGGTTCCTTTTCGAGGATTAATCATGTTTTTTGTACATATCTCATTCGGTCCAGAAACTTAACTTTATTCTTTACTGTAGATGTTCATCTTAGATTAAGATCTAAACTGGCTGAAATGTTACCTTTCTTTTCATCGATAATAACAATGATTTATAACGTCCCTTGTCTTTTGTGGCTGTTGATCATAGATGATCTATAAGTGGGTTGTTTTTGTATCAATCAAACCAGATTTCTCATGTATAAATTTATTTTGTAATCAAAGTTAGTTTAATTAATCCCCCGTGTTCCTAGCAATGTCATATCGTGGTGGACCACCCCGTTTTGGGGGTCCACCCCGTGGGAATATGATGCGGGGGTCGCCACACAGGGGAGGATCGCCCCAAAGGGGTGGTGGACCACGTTTCCATAACAACAACCACAACATGGGCGGGAGACGACCAGCACACATGATGGACAGCCCAAGAGGTCACTCATTCAATAGTGCCCCGAGAGGAGGACCTATGGGTCGCGGTGGACCCAGAGGACCGCCAAGAGGTAACAACATCACTGTCTCGAAATTCGAAAAATTTCGAGCCTCCTGTTTTCCTATTACTGAACTCCCTTTAATATATAACTTGGTAAATCATTCAGGTAATTTCAACAATTCTGGGAACAACAGTAGCTTTAGAGGTCGCGTGAGTTTCAGGGGTAATACCAGATCCTTCGAGAGCAGCTCTCCTTCTAGCTCGAGGGGAAAATCTCCTCCAAGTAAAGTAAGCCATTTCCGTTTGTGTTCTCGTATTCCCCCTTGCTTCGCCCTACGATAGAATCACGAAGATATCCGCATTTTTCTCATCAAGTTCTTTTGCAGACCGAGGAGCCAGCCAAGGAAATCAAAGCCGATCCTGACAAAGAAGGTGATAAACCGACCTCATCGACTACCCCTGTGACCCCAACTCCGGAATCAACAACCCCAACGAGCTCAACAGCAGCCACAGAGACAGCCACAACTTCAACAACGACCCCAAATGAACCCAAAGATGACTCGGCCGCATTAAAACCAGTCGATGAACCATCATCCGATCCGCCCGTTATCGACAACAAAACTGATCCAGCATCCTGTTCAGTCACGGAGACGAAGTCAGCTCCAGCAACCACTATTTCACCTGATAAGTCATCAAAACCCGCCGATCCGCAACCATCAACGACCACAAAATCTCCACCTGCTGTGACACCCGCTGTTGCCAAGTCGACAACACCTGTGGTCGGTGTTAATCCTGAGGCAGCAGCAGCAGAGGTCGCCCAAGTTGAGGCAATCCCTCATCTTACCGAGGTTTGTGATATGGCAATTATATTCCTCCGGGATTCTCAAACCGACCTTTTGATCCTTCTCTTTTCGATCAACACCTGACGTATTCTTTTCTCTCTTGTCAGGTCTACATCTCGGAATACCTCTGTGACCTGTACCTAGATGTGGATAAAGACGGTGTGACGGGCTGTCCTAGGAAAGGGGACGGGTTTGAGTGTCTGTGGGCCAGTTTGCGAGCAACTCACGGCGTTTCTGGGGGAAAGGTATAGTGTGGGGGACACGGTCTTACAACATCATAACCAAGCACCTCCCTCAGATTTGGCATTATAACCATATTCTATTTCAGGCAAACGTAACACTCCTTTTCACTTTAATAACCATCTTAATCCCAGGTTTTATACTACCCTTCCTGTATCTCTAAACTGCATCATGCTCAGTTTTTCATTTTAGGGATGTATGATATCAAGATATAGATGGCTGGTTTGTTCCTGAATGGAAAGCTGAAATTCAAAGAGCAAGAAATCAGGTAAGAATTTCCCTTCACTCTATTTAGCGACTCCGTTTAGATTCCTCTTATTCAACGCCGCTATTTTGATAGCGTAGAACAGTTTTATGTAGAAATCGTAACTTGTGGGGTAGCTGAAATGCAAGTCGTAGCGCGGTAGCATAATATTTGGCGAGAGATTACAGAGATACTGAGATAGTTTATATACATAGTTGTAGCGCAACTGGAATCGACACGCAACTCGACTATGACACTATGACAGTCATAGCGTGACTGTTTATCCCAGTGTATCTTGTCGGTGAAGTGTTTTTCACCAATCCGATAATCAGACCTTATCCTCGTGTGATGCGTACATGTTCAAATCTAAACAAACTCCAAACAGGGGTTGAGCAACTCTCTAGCATTATTTTCACGCGGTCGCCGGTCATATCAATCGTTATCTCTTGATTTGATTCAAACCTTGTCCTCCTAAAACAGCCTTATTATAACCTCTATCATGTAGAAATACTAAAACTGGAAAACTTATTCAATGTTCCACCCCTGTTTCACAGTATGTGCGGATACATGCCACTTCCACGAGAAAAGCCATGCATCCGGCAAATTGAACTCTCATCCAAACACGTACTATCAACGTACTATCAGTACTCACTGATATGAGTCAGCGGTAGCAGTATGTAGTGATTAGCTGAGAGGCACCTTCGAGTCATGAATCATTGTAGGGAATGGACTAAATGTTCGACAGCCTGGAGGAAGGTCAACTCTGAAAGCGGAAATTATGCAGAAAGTGATTTCCAAAAGCAGATGTCCTCTTTTCGGACATATTCTATCTAAAACCATATCCAACCTTTCCAAAGCCCTACCTTAAAACGAGACCCTGAACCTTGACCTGAACATAAACTCATGGTTAATCACGCTCCTAAGATCTCCTTTACCTCTTTCTTCACCCGACTTGTACGGCAAGAAAATCGCATTATCTCAACTTTTGTACTCCGATGTCTGGTAATCTGACGTACACTACAATTTGACGTACACTATAATTTGACGTACACTATAATTTGCACCAATGTCTGCTTTTGGGTTCAAAAGTGAACGTCCGCTTTTCACATCAACATCTGCTTTTGGGTTCAAACGCTGATTCCGTATTACGGATGTCCGCTTTGAGGGTCGAACTTCCTCGAGGCTGTCAACTGTTTCTTAACCTACATAGGTATTACAGTCATTATATTCAAAGTTCACACTGTTGTTCATCAAGCCATGAGTAACCCAGCCTTTGGTAATATGCAGATCTTACGGAACTAAGCGAGGGGAGGATGATAACAATTGAACGACCGGGATCACTCAGCCAGTATGTAGCGATCATCCAACAAGGGGTCGCCCATGAGGAATGTCTACACCGAGAGGCGGGATGGGGAAATTACCGTCATGGAAAGTGCAAATTGGGAAGGATTCTTTGAATTGGGACTCTACAGTCCACATCCTTCTTAACACTTTAACAATAGCCCCTTAATCCTTATCTGTCCTAAAGTAGTCGAACAGAGCGAGCATTTTATGATAGCTCCCAAACGGAGCAACAGATTGACTTGAAATTTCTACCATGGAGGAATTACGCGAAGGACCGTTAATGGCTTGGACAACCAAAATGTCATGCTTATCCGATAGTCGTTTCCCATTAGGAATCACACCCTCGATGCTCATCCAAATTCCCAACATCAGTTGTGGAGCCTGCTTAGCGTTACTCAAGGGCGTACGAAGGGTGGTATATTGCTCAGCTCCATTAGCTATGGACTGATATTATGAGTGGACTCATCAGGATGTAAAGGAATGAATCCCCCGGAGAAGAGATACTGAATTAGAGATACAAGCTAGCTCAGGCCCTCGCTAATTAAGATGATGAAGTGACTTCATAAGTGGGGAGCCCATCTTCTATGATTCTTTTATATGAGGGGAAAGATTCTATTAGATCGCCCTCTTTCATTTGAACTGGACAACGTGTCTCTCTGTACTAGAGACAGCATGTCTGGATGTAATGTGGTTATGATAGTGAGAGACTAGTACTCAAATAAGCAAATAGCCCGTTATGATCCTATGTAAGAGTTCTACCATGAGTCTTAAGGCTACATTTTGATGCCACAACCAAGACAATCAACGTTGTTGCAGAGCATAGGTTTATTAGAGTCGTGAGGCGACATGAAAACAGTTCTAAACCAGTTCTAGTTCCTCATGCAAATGCTTCATCGCACAAGCAGATAAATGTAGAAACTCGGCTCTTTCCCATGGCCATCAAAAGTATTCGCGAAATAAATTGCCCTCATATTATGTATATGGGCAACCGATTAGTTCACTCTTGAGAATTATTTCCAACGGTTTCACAGGGATTTCCTGTCAACGATTTGAGCTTGTCAATGTCAGATTCCGACATCTGCGTACAACTGATCAGAATCCGAAATAGCGGATTTAAATGGATAGGGTCAGGGAGTTGGGTTAAAGGGTGACGGAGCTAGGGTCAGGGCTACGAGGCAAGGCCTAGGGTTGGAACTTGCGAAATGATTTTGGTAAAGTCTATACAGGTCAGATTCAGTGTTTCACTAAGCAGTCTTAGGTAAGGCTGGGGATGAGACTACGCGACTGTTGGGGTTAGGGTGACGGTGACGGTGGGGGTTTGAATAATCTGATTTTGGTTGTGGGTTTTGGTTAGCATTCATAATTTATGAATAGAAGACTAGGCTTTTGGATACAAGGTTAAGTCAAGGGCGGATGAAGGTTAGAGCTAGGGTGAAGGTTGGGTCTATGGTCAGGGTATCTTGTGAGTTGACACCTATGAATTGGCACTTGTGAGTTGACACCTATGAATTGGCACTTGTGAGTTGGCACTTGTGCGGCGTGCGCACATGGTTCTAATTATAGTCCCAACACGGGAGCTCGGATATAGTGCACATTTGTCTAGCAGCTCTTGAATCTTTATACAATATACATTTTATATGTATATTGTATGTGGAGGGGGACCATATGAATTTCTACCAGAACTGTGTCAAGTAGAGCTTTCGCGGTTGTTAGCTAGGTGTAATCTTTTACTAGGTTCTCACAGTATGTTATATAGAATCGCCGTGATAGGACAGTGTTCTATAGCGTAGTGTTCTATAGCGTAGTGTTCTATAGTGTAGTTTTCTCTAGTGTAGAGTTGGCGCGATGACCATGATATCCATAGTTGCTCTGTCGAGGATGAAGTTCAATCACCTCGCAGCAATCAGCATTCCTCTTGTTATTTTTCTGCCGTATGCTAGAATTCAAATAGAGTTCAATCAATTGATTATATATTGATGTTTATAACAAGCCAACTTTTAGACAGCTGATAGACGAAGAACAAGAGGAACGAGATACAACAATGATGAAAACAGTGGAAACTGGAAAGTAATTACTTTCCACCTTCCCTCCTTGCAGGATGCATTCATTTATGACATCCTGCTCGTGATGTTGATATCAAGGTCATAGCTGTTTCGCGTGACAATGTGGCACAATGAACTACAAGGAAGACTCAGGAAATGAGTTCATTAGACTGACTGTGATCATGCCGATAGAAGATGTGTTATGGCACAGATACCTAACCCGAAAACGGGTCATTGTTATGATTGCCGGAACTCAATAATCAATACTCCACATATGCTTCACTGCTCCATTGGATCTGAAGAGAGAATGGTGTCCGGTCGAGTCCAATGACGATATACATCAAGACACAACATTTGCAAGTGAAATCAATTCATGGAGAATTCAGTCAAAAAGTCAGATAGATAGACGTCAACCCCAATATTCATTTTTGCCATTCTACTGCAAAGCTCTGACATGGGAATGCGTTGACACCAGTATCAGCAGTGCGTAATAACAGGACTCTGTGACGAATCGGGTACTCATTCGTCATAACTTGTTGACACCACTGCATAACTCTGACGTAGGAATGCGTTGACACCAGTATCAGCAGTACGTAATAACAGGACTCTGTGACGAATCGGGTACTCATTCGTCATAACTTGCTGACACCACCGCATAACTCTGACGTAGGAATGCGTTGACACCAGTATCAGCAGTACGTAATAACAGGACTCTGTGACGAATCGGGTACTCATTCGTCATAACTTGCTGACACCACTGCATAACTTTGACATAGGAATGCGTTGACATCAGTATCAGCAGTATAGTACGTAATAACAGTATTGTTGACACCAGTATACAATACCTCCCTTGACACCTCTCCCCCTAACCTTGCCACGAATGACGCTGACTGCAAGCCTCCCAAGTAAAAACATCGTCCAAGTAAAAACATCGTCCAACCTTGAGACCCTCTCTCTGACACAAATTTTCACAAATATCAGACGTTAATAAGTTGGGAACCAGATTTTCCTCTTCAAGGACTAGTAATGAAAACTGATGGCATCTCATGGATCGTGTGGTAACTCTCGCTGGCTCCTGGCTCCTGGGGAGGTACGGGACTTGTTTCCCATCCCGGCCACGCGCAGCTAGGGTAGAGTTCCCACTGTGCCCTAGCCCCTAATGTGGCGGTGTGGACCCTGCGGGTTCATCCCTTTATTAGTAGTAGATAAATCAAATTAGATATTGCTAAACACCTCTGTATAGGTGATCAATTCGCCATTTTGATGAGAATGGAAAAACTTCTCATTTATCCTTATTAGAATGCACATTCTTGACAATGTGATCTATCAATAGGTTGGAGAGATTGCACGAAGAAGCAGTGAAGCAGTTTTGTGAAAAAACACTTTACCCAAAATAACTTCAGGATCAACGTCGGCAACCTAATTCGAAAATGCCACTCGTGAGTGGTGCAAAGGGCTGCAAACCGATGAATCCTAGAAATATTTATAGCATATGGGGGGGGGTCAGAGCAAGACCTAGTGGCTGCCTGTATTAGTATACCACCTTGTTCTAACTGATAAGTGGTTAAACTAAGAAAGCATTCAGAGCAGATTTTTATCTTCGCTCATTGTGAACAGTGACTGTGATGTAATAACTAAACGATTAAGTTTCAATGAAAATGATAACACGAAGCGAAACTTTAGATTGAAGACCTTTTCCAGTAAATTCTGAGATCATAATGGGATCCAAGATCCGGGAAACTTTTGATATTTTGAAGTGAACGTGGTGAGGACTCTATACTACAACTAGCTCATTATGCTGACATCCACAGTTAACTCAAAACTAACTTATCAACAATGCTATCATGTAGTTTTGGATTAACGCGTTGCCATGGTACCCTGCTTTGGAATCGTACACCCGTACCTCTATACGACCAGAGTCAATGACAAACATCACATCGTCTACCGTTAATGCAGTATCGGCTATGTTCGATGAGAGAATCACCTGTGGAATGGCACATGTCAAATGTCAAGTAACACATGACTCACAGCTCCTCAGAGAAGCGAAAATACCTGGGAATTGATGCTATTTGTAAGGAAAATCGATCAAAAAGATTTTGCTAAAATTTCGGATCAGAGTAGGTATCGGCAAAATGTAATCGATGATGTCCACACTTTTATACTTTGTTCTTGGAGGTCTCTAATGGGGACTTGAATGGCACTGACGGCACTTATTTTCCACCAAATCATCTGTCCTACTCTCAAACTACAAATATCAACCCTTTTTGGGATCATGTGGAGTTCAAACTTGCCGTGAGACCACGCCCAAATCACGATTTCAAACCCGTGGGAAGCAAACGCTACAAAAACGCGAAAATCAATGGGACGCACTGGAACCAAAAAACATTTCTTCAGAAAACATACTGGAAAATAGTGTTCCTAGCCTATTTTTTGACGTAGAATTCAATTCCGATGCAATTTTCGAGCTATCTCATCGGGAAATCGGTGAAAATATCTCATTTCTCCCCAAATTGTGAGGTTCGAAGTCACACAGCGAACAGCTCCTCAGAGAAGCGAGATAGGGTCAAAATTCCATCGGGAATCGATTCAGCGTCCAAAAATACCTAGGAATTGATGTTATTTGTAAGGAAAATCGATCAAAAAGATTTTGCTCAAATTTCGGATCAGAGTATCGGTAAAATGTAATCGATGATGTTCACACTTTTGTACTTTGTTTTTGGAGGTCTCTAATGGGGACTTGAATGGCACTGACGGCACTTATTTTCCACCAAATCATCTGTCCTACTCTCAAACTACAAATATCAACCCTTTTTGGGATCATGTGGAGTTCAAACTTGCCGTGAGACCACGCCCAAATCACGATTTCAAACCCGTGGGAAGCAAACGCTACAAAAACGCGAAAATCAATGGGACGCACTGGAACCAAAAAACATTTCTTCAGAAAACATACTGGAAAATAGTGTTCCTAGCCTATTTTTTGACGTAGAATTCAATTCCGATGCAATTTTCGAGCTATCTCATCGGGAAATCGGTGAAAATATCTCATTTCTCCCCAAATTGTGAGGTTCGAAGTCACACAGCGAACAGCTCCTCAGAGAAGCGAGATAGGGTCAAAATTCCATCGGGAATCGATTCAGCGTCCAAAAATACCTAGGAATTGATGTTATTTGTAAGGAAAATCGATCAAAAAGATTTTGCTCAAATTTCGGATCAGAGTATCGGTAAAATGTAATCGATGATGTTCACACTTTTGTACTTTGTTTTTGGAGGTCTCTAATGGGGACTTGAATGGCACTGACGGCACTTATTTTCCACCAAATCATCTGTCCTACTCTCAAACTACAAATATCAACCCTTTTTGGGATCATGTGGAGTTCAAACTTGCCGTGAGACCACGCCCAAATCACGATTTCAAACCCGTGGGAAGCAAACGCTACAAAAACGCGAAAATCAATGGGACGCACTGGAACCAAAAAACATTTCTTCAGAAAACATACTGGAAAATAGTGTTCCTAGCCTATTTTTTGACGTAGAATTCAATTCCGATGCAATTTTCGAGCTATCTCATCGGGAAATCGGTGAAAATATCTCATTTCTCCCCAAATTGTGAGGTTCGAAGTCACACAGCGAACAGCTCCTCAGAGAAGCGAGATAGGGTCAAAATTCCATCGGGAATCGATTCAGCGTCCAAAAATACCTAGGAATTGATGTTATTTGTAAGGAAAATCGATCAAAAAGATTTTGCTCAAATTTCGGATCAGAGTATCGGTAAAATGTAATCGATGATGTTCACACTTTTGTACTTTGTTTTTGGAGGTCTCTAATGGGGACTTGAATGGCACTGACGGCACTTATTTTCCACCAAATCATCTGTCCTACTCTCAAACTACAAATATCAACCCTTTTTGGGATCATGTGGAGTTCACACTTGCCGTGAGACCACGCCCAAATCACGATTTCAAACCCGTGGGAAGCAAACGCTACAAAAACGCGAAAATCAATGGGACGCACTGGAACCAAAAATATTTCTTCAGAAAACATACTGGAAAATAGTGTTCTTGGCCTATTTTTTGACGTAGAATTCAATTCCGAGGCAACTTTCGAGCTATCTCATCGGGAGATCGGTGAAAATATCTCATTTCTCCCCAAATTGTGAGGTTCGAAGTCACACAGCGAACAGCTCCTCAGAGAAGCGAGATAGGGTCAAAATTCCATCGGAAATCGATTCGGCGTCCAAAAATACCTAGGAATTGATGTTATTTGTAAGGAAAATCGATCAAAAAGATTTTGCTCAAATTTCGGGTCAGAGTATCGGTAAAATGTAATCGATGATGTTCAACCTTTTGTACTTTGTTTTTGGAGGTCTCTAATGGGGACTTGAATGGCACTGACGGCACATATTTTCCACCAAATCATCTGTCCTACTCTCAAACTACAAATATCAACCCTTTTTGGGATCATGTGGAGTTTACACTTGCCGTGAGACCACGCCCAAATCACGATTTCAAACCTGTGGGAAGCAAACGCTACAAAAACGCGAAAATCAATGTGACGCACTGGAACCAAAAAACATTTCTTCAGAAAGCATACTGGGGTCTTGGACAACCAAGATTTCACGTCAATCCTATGATCAATTCCTGAGATAGTGGCCGCCATGACCCATTATCGACCCAAAACATGTCAGTTTGAGTGAGCATTTGAGGATAGCTCCCAAACGGATAGACTGATTGATTTGAAACTTCTACCACCGGTAAAGGACCATTAGAAACTCGGACGACCAAAATTTCACTCCAATCCGATGAACGGTTCCCGAGTTAGTGGCCGCCACAACCCCTTATCGACCCAAAACATGTCAGTTTGAGTGAGCATTTGAGGATAGCTCCCAAACGGATCGAC